>APFE031287164.1:0-43989 GCA_000404065.3 Pinus taeda
TTGTCTCTAAACCTAGGCATAAATGAGCATGATTTTAACTAAATTTTTGTTGATTTTTGTCTATTAAATTTTCAATCCTTTAAGTACGCCTCCCCGGCAACGACGCCAAAATGTAGTGTCCTATCTAGGGGTGCTAGATCGGTCTAAATTAATTGTCAACCAGGGTGCGTTTACTTAGAGGCGTGTGCCTAAAATATATAAGCATAAAGGATCTACTTTAAACCTATGACTCCTAAGTACAGTGCTGAGAGTAAATCTATTGTTAAACTATCAATCAAAGCCTTAACTAAGCATTAAACCATATGCTATTAACAGCTAAAATGCAATCCATAACGTGCTGTATATAACTATCTTTAAAGGCTTCGGTCTCCTTACAGAGACACCAACATGAAACCCCTGTTCAATGTCATTCAACAATCATGAATATTTAATGAAGGCATTCAAAGGAAAACTCATAAACATCGTCCATATCAGTGTTTTATAAACAACCCTGGATCGAATCCTTTACGGGATGCAATTCACAACCCAGAAGAGGGTTTATTCAAACACATGCACAGACATCTAATAATGCATTCATAAACACAACGTAAGCATCAATCAAATCTCTAAACATATAAATCGAATTCAAATGCCATTCAAACGCTTGACTGTAAAATGAAATTAAAATCACAAATGCAGATACAATGCAAACGTAAATGAAATGTCGGTATACCATGCACGCAGGGCCCGTCCGCGTCTTTGGCACACCGAGATAATCACACCACGATCACAGTATTAAAACGATGCACAGAGATTGTAATGCGATATTATATTGAAACCAAAAGCTCTGTTCTGAAGTGACAATGTAAAAACGTAACAGTCTGCAATATCAAAACGGTAGTGTGTAAACGAACATATGTCCCGGTTCAGTCTTTTAATTACATGCATTACATCCTTTGAAAAATGGATGTTTATCCATAGGCGGCTGTTGCTGCTTTTGGTAAAAATGCAGAGATGTTCCTATTCTACTTACGCATATTAAAAACTAGGAAACAACTTAAAAATCAAATGGACTAAAACTGAGTGCTGTTGCTGCCTTTGTGCCAACATGCCAGAGTTGACTAAGCGTTGACCGTGCATATAGGAGGAATGTTTCCACTGCGGGATAGGTGCTTGTCCATGCTTGGACATTCCTCTTTTCACCCATGCCTTTCACTCTGACCTGGCTGTCATGCCACATGTCACACAATAAGCCATTTACAGGTTGTTGAGACTTCCTGTAGTGATTTAGGCCAAAAATCCTAATTTATCAACACAAAACCCCTGAATCAATTTAAATGCAATTCAACAACTGTAAACTATTAATTAATTAATTTCCAAGGCATTTGAGGAATGAATGATGAGAAAAAGGTAGGAAATGGTCATGTTTTGGGAGGGAAAAAGGGGTCTTAGAATGGTACCAACAATGCCTATGATTCACTTCAAAAAACCCAACATTAAATAACATGTGGTTCACTTTAGAAATCTGTGAGAAATCCAATGCTAAAGAGCATTTTACAATGGATGAAAAGGTTTTATCTTTTATTGACAACTTGTTGACCCAACATAGAAGCCAATATACTTATCTAGACTTATACAAGAACACAATAGAATACAGATACAAACATAAACACCGAGATGCAACATAAATAAAACTTTATTTCATTAATATCAAATAACTAAAATATGCTTACATGCAGAATGGAAATAAACTAGCTCGAGCGATGGTAGCTTATCTTTGAGAAGAGATGCAACAGCTACATGCCTATGATTTGTGTTACAAAGAGGCTTAAGGGCATTTTTATTATTGAACGATAAGGGAAAACCCTAACCCCTGGAGATGGAATGCCAAGTGTTTGTGGGCCCCATTGGGGTTAATTGGGCAACCAAATTCCCGGGGTCGTAACTTGGTCATATGACCTTAGTTTGGCATGTACAAGACCTCGTTAGAAAGATCTCTCTAAGTACTACATGATTTTTCATAGACATATGGTTGAGGGCCTTTTGCAGACCTAAAAAAACATCGTTTAGGGGATCAAAATAACTCTGGAAGTTCAGGACCCAAAACATTCTAAAAATAGTAAATGTTGTTATAATCAAGGAAAAAGATCAAACCGAATGCAGGACTAGGTTGAATAGGCAGGTGCTCACTGATATCCATCTAGATCAGTCCTCCCCCCTTAGGAAGCAATGGTCCCCATTGCGTGTAGAGCCTCCATGAGGTGAGGAAATTTCTGTTGAACCTAGTCCCTGGTGAACCAATTGCCTTAGTGAAGGAATTGGCCTACTTTGACGATTCGATAGAGTTGGATCCTTTACTAACGAGTGTTATTGATATATGTGTCCATGATCTTATCAGTTGTGGCATGTTTGATGCAGTTGGGGTTGAGATCTATTGGAATCAGTTTCTCAACAACATTGGATGTGTCCAACAACTGGGGAAATTATAGTCGCAACCAATCCACATTGAATAATGGGTGCGGGTCAAGGAACGATCGAATGTTGAACTCGAAGAAATTGTCCCCTACAACCTTGTGATGGTGTAAGAACCATATCAGAGTGGGCAAAGTTTGCGGTGAGGCCTAGAGAGGCTCTCTTTCTTTATATGTAACCAAACTTTGTCGCCCACCTGGAACTTGTGTGGCACCCGATGCTAATAATGACACTTCTTGTACTTAGCATTGGCTCTGTCCAATATGTCATGGACCTGCTAGTGAATGTGTTGAATGCACTCAATGAAGTTGTTAGTCCTATCAGCTTTGGCCTGGACATGAGATGAATTTGCTTGAGCAGCTACAAATGGTATGACCACTTCAATGGGACATAGTGGCTAGAATCCTAATCCCACATGAAAGGGGTTGTGAGCAGTTGAGTTATGGAGATATTTGTTGTAATTGTGTTGGATAGATGGGAGGCTTTCATCCCATGTGCGTGGATGCTTCGATTTGTACATGCGCAAAATGTGCACGATCATCTTGTTGACGACCTCTGTTTAGCCATCAGTTTAGGGGTGGAAGGTCAAAAACTTTGTTGTATCTCCAACAGACAACCTTGGATTGCTTCAAGACCAGTGCCTGGGAACATCTAAATTGGTGTGTCTCAAATGATTTACAGGAAAATGGAGACAACACTTATGATCTATAGATACATATGTATATAGGAAATAGGTTGGTTCATTAATCCAAGGAAATGAAACATAGATTTTTGATACTTCTTCACAAGTTCAGATCTCAGAAATAAGCATAAAAATAGTGGAGGCCAAGAGCTTTAAGGTCTTACAACTTAATGATATTTTGAAAAGTGGGTGAGAGAGGATAAGGGAGAAGAGTAACTCATCACATAAAGCATAAGGTTTCAAGACTTCTATATTCAACACACAGAGCTTGGGGCAGTAAGGATTTCTATACTTATTTGGGTTACAAACAGAAATAATGAATGAAGGAAGAACTGAAATCTATGATTCATGTGTTGTAGATTTAAAGGTCTAATATGAATAGTGCTCACAGGGATATATGTAAACAATGTTCAGACAAATGAATATGTGAAACAACTACAAGCATTTACATTAACAAATAGATAGTGTTGAATCTGTGAGGGAGCTTGAAACGCATCTAGCAACAATAATTACATGAATTCAGGGAAGAAGCATGAGCATAAAATGAGTTAGACAAATGGGAACACATACTGTAATCCTTTGAAGAGGGAATCGCCATTGTTTCCTTGATATTTTGAAAAGGTATGTATTACAAAGGAAATACATTCTAAAATTATAACATGCAGTGTTTTCTCTAGAATTTTTGAACCTGAATTAAGTCTTGCTTTCCCCTATTTATCATAGGGGAGAAAGGAGCTATGTTATAGCAAAAATATCTCTCTAAACTCAGTTTTCAAATCGACTAGCTGTATCTGTCCTGAATGGCTCTGTGGCCGAAAAAAGATATTACAACAAAAATAAATGCCCCCATGAAGGGAAGGCGTGTTACAATAACAGAACTTGGTTAATAACCAGATAGACAAGTAAATGTAAGCCTTTGTGCACCATCCTGTGATCGCATCGACCTCGACTTGTAGTTTGTTCATGGTATGGCCCTTTGTGCTGCTCGACTGACCTCGTCGCTTCTGCCTTTACTTTTGAGGTGCCTTGATATGTTGAAATGGGGGTTGGGTCATTTGTGAGTGCTTGCTGTTGCAGTCCCATGCAGTGTAGAGGAACGAGGCTTCCTAATGAGCCTTTAACCTTTATGAGTCCCTTGTACCTCTCCTTGCTTCTCCATTCTCCATTAAGGTCCCTAGTTTCCGGCTCATTTGCCCATTAAAACTTTGTACTGGGCTTATCAGTGCATTGATGTGGTACGTGAGAAGCATTCCATGAAACAGCACAAGCGCAGGTTTTTTTCTTTGAAACAGGTGAAAGTAGGCTTTTTTCAATTTCCCCTTAGACCTCTTCATCACAATCCCTTTTATATGGCTTTATTTATGTAACTGAGGATTTGGACCAATGATTAGTCCTACCGGCGCTAAGGCTCTCAACTGTCGTGTGGTGGAGTCTTTTCCTTTATAACCTAAAATGCCATTGTTTTACCTTTGCACCACACTGGCCGATATCCTGGATGCGAAATCCCTATAAAAAAAACACATAATCTATCGCATTTGGGGGGTCCCTTTCCTTATCGTAATCACAGCCGGGGAGGAAACACAACGGAAGAGAAGCTTTACATTGCGTGATCGCTGATCGTCATTGCAATGAACCTAATGACGTCATCATTGGCACGTGTCACCCTATGAGTGGTGACACGTGGTATCCAGAAATAGCCCCATAAGACCCCTAAAAATGCCAAAAACTAGTGACACATGTCCACCCGCCAAATCATCCTCTGTATGTGCGCACGTCACTGGTGACATCATCTGCCATGTCAGCTCGGTGGACTAATAAGAGGCTGCCAAGTGGCCCCCTTGAGGAGAGAGAAAAAGGTCGGTTGGGCCTTTGTTTCGCAGGGCATTCCTTTGTATTTGAAAATCATCTCTCCCCGGGACTTTTAACACAGGTTTTGCAAATCAAAGGTTTTGGCAGGTCTTTTTGAGTCGACACTCACCGAATTGCCAATCGTTGATGGAGGAGATAGAAAGGGAAGGCACAACCCTTGGTTTTTCCATGTTTTTTTGTGTTAACACTTTCCAGCCCCTCCCCGACGGTGCAACCTAATATCACAATATCGTCCCCCCCGCGTGTTTTGGAATATGTCGTAACTAATGGACTGTTGGGACTGCGATACACCAATTATGCGATAAAAGTTGTGCCCGGACCCGCTGACTGCCGATGTGCGATATCGACAATCGGCGGATCGTTGTTCCTTCCAACATCAATGCTCTTAACCTTCCTAGACCCACCGAAACCAATATGCGATTGCGATCGTCCCTTTGGACCTCCGAATGTGATTTGCCTCCACACTTAGTCATTTTCTGGGTTTGCTTGGCTTTTCCAAGGTGGAATTCAAAATGCCTTAACTTCTACTCCAAGAGTCCATTTTTAGACCTCTATATACCGTTGGAAATCTATTTCCCAGCACTACACAATGGAGAGGGTATGATTTGGCTTTGATAGCTTATGTGGCTTCAAAAAGAGGCTCCAAACTTCACTGCTCTTGGGCAACCTTAGCAAATTGAAACCCACAATGCAGTGAGTGACAACAGACTTAGTGATCTTGGTATCCATCATCGACCAGAGGCTTGACTAAAATTTACTCAGGAACTTGTTGTTGCGATCTGAGATAATGGACCGTGGGACACCAAAGTGTACCCACACTCGTTCAAATAAGAGCTTAGTAGTGCCTTATGCTATGATACTCTTCTTGCAGGCCACCATAATGGCCATCTTAGAGAATATGTCGATGACCACGAAAATGCAGTCATTTCCATGCTTAGTAGAAGGAATACCCAACATGTAATCCATGGAGATGGATTTCCAAGGCTGACTAGGAGTAGTCAAAGGAGTATATAGGCATTGTTTCTTGATGGTTGGTTTGGCAATGACGCATGCAATGTAGGATCTAATGTACTTCCCAATATCCTAGCAAAGGTTCGACCAATAAAAATACTTCTGCACCACTACCAATATTTTCTCTACTCCTAAATGTCCAACGACTCGACTGTAGTGCACCTCCTAAATCATCTTGGCACACTCACTTGCAGGAACATAAAGGAGTCCCATGTGGCATAACAATGCACCCTGGAGGTGAAAACCAAGAACTTAATTGCCTTCGAGGAGCATATGGTATGAGTTACCAAATTTTGGATCACTCTTATAAATATGAACCCACCTTGAAGTCTCGTGTCCACAAAAGTCGAGCACAATGGTCAGCGCCAAGACAGACGGTCGGTTGAGGCAATCGACAACATTACTGATGTCACCCTTCTGGTACTTAATTTTTAAATGGAATTGTTGCAGGTATGTGGTCCATTTTTTATGGCGATCGTTCTGCAACTTTCCTTGTGTCTGTATGAACTGCAGGGTTCAATTGTCTATGTGGATGACCGTTTCCTTCCCCATAATTTAATGCTTCCATTTTATAAGTCCTGCAGAATGGAATACATTTCTTTGTCATAGGTGGGATATTTTCAGACTGTGTCTAAAAGTGTCTCACTGTGATGTGCTACTGGATGCCCTTGCCGAGTAAGACCTGCACCAATAGCATAGTCGGAGGCATCTGTCTCAATATCAAATGGTTATTGAAGGTCTAATAATGTGAGCATTAGTGCAGAGAAAAGGTGATGCTTTAACTCGACAAATTCTTTATGTTGGGATTCAGATCAAAAGAACTTTTCTTACACTCAACCATTCGTGACTTTACTCAAAGGCCAAGTGATATAAGAGAACCCCAACATGAACCTGCGGTAGAAATTGGAAAGACCCAGAAAGATGCAGAGCTCTATTAGAGTGGTTGGGGCTAGCCAATCCCGAATAACTTGTATCTTGGATGGGTCCACATGCACACCCTACTAATCAATGATGTACCCCATATATTGAACCCGAGTCATACCAAAGTGCTTTTATCCAAATTGGCACACAATTTGTGTTGTCAAAAGGTTTGAAGAACCCATCGAATATGGTGGAGGTGCTCTTCCCAACTCTGGTTGAAGATCACGATATCGTCCAACTACACTACCACGAGTGAGTTGGTGAAGGGCCGCAAGATGTCATCCATCAGCCTCATGAAGGTTGTGGGGGAATTCGTTAACCCGAAAGGCATGACCAACCATTCAAAAAGGCCCTCCTTAGATTTGAAGGCAAACTTCCACACATTAGAGGGTTCGATTGGTACTTGGTGATAACTGAACTTCAAGTCAATCTTATTGAAATATTTATCCCCCTTGAGCTGGTCTAGAAGGTCATCAATTTGTGGTATTGGATACCTATTATAGATAATGGTCTTATTCAGTGCATGATAGTCAATACAGAGTCTCCAGGTCTCGTCTTTCTTATGTACCAACACGATCGGGCTCCCACAAGGTGATGAACTTTGCATGATGTGGCCTTTTTGCAATAGCTCCTGAATCTGCTTCTTGATTTCATCATTCTCTAGAATAGAGCATTGATAGATCAGCTCGTTGGGTAGCGGTACGCCGAGGGTGAGATTGATGGAGTGCTTGACCTTACAGTGTAGGGGTACCCTTGTGGGTGAGGTGAAGATGTTCCTGTACTCCTCCACAACCTTGTCCATCTGTTATTGTCGTGCGAAGGAGCCTTGTCCAGAGGTCATCATTGTGGCACAATATTCTTCTTTACCTGAGGGTGAATCATAAGGAAGATAAATTTCATGGTCTGGGAAATGATCTTACTGCATTGTTTCGCAGAGATAGAAGAGATGGCAATAGACAATGCTACCTCTGGTATCCTTTATAAATTATTGCCCAAAGAAATAATAGCAATGCGAGGCTTAATACTCATACACAACATGACGCTTCCACAGGTATGATTGGACTAATAATACATCACGCACTTCAAGAGGAGCAACATCACATAGTACCTCATATGTGAAGGACTTGATGCTATAGGGAAGGAAAAATCATTGGTTGACGCGGAGATCTTGTCCTTGGTGAAGCCACTTGATGGTGTACGACTACGAGTCTGGTATTGTCAATAGGCCCAAACAATTCACAAACTTTGTTGAAATGAGGTTCTTTTGGATTCCGTTGTAAAAAATGAACTGCAACGGAGAACCCTTCAACCACATATGTGAGTGGAAGAATCGTTCTCCCTCCTCTGGACCTTCATGCCCAATATTCTAGATCTTGCTGGTGGAAACAGTGGCATTAGGCTCCGCATCAATAATTTGCTTCCCTTTGTTGTTCCCCTTGTTAGGTTCTGACTCAGATTCAGAACATGCATCTGATTTAGAAGCTTTCAGCTCGGCCACCAGTGTCTGCTTGGCTCGACATTCACTGATGTTGTTACTGTGGCTCTTATGGAACTCACACCATTTTCATGTGTCCTTCTTTTTCTTCTTAGTGTTGTTCTTTGCTTGCGGCTTCGGTGGGTTGTCCTAGGTAGCTCCGCCTTGGCTTTTCCCTTTGTTCTATGGTTTGGGGGCACCTTTCCCTGTGTAGAATATCCACCTGGATCATCTACACATATCGCCAATAGATTACTAAGCTAAATCAACTCGCCAAATGTTGTAAGGTGGGTAGTGAAGGAGTTTTAGAGGATGATCTTAGGAGATTGTAGATTAAGGAGACCAAGGGAGTGCATGTCATACAAGAAAAGGCTTCCAGTAGCATTGTATAGCTATTAAATATGAAGAAATATTAAGGATTTTTGGAATCAAGAATAGTGACTCGAGTGATAGATTTACTCAAGGAATATGAGGACCTACTTCCACACAGTTTTGAAGAGAAGAAGGGTATGATAGGTTCTTTAAGGGAAATGAATATTTAGCTGAGGCCTAATGCAAAACCAATTAAGAAAAAAACTATATATATTAAACCTCAAATACAAAGAGAAAGTGCACAAGGAACTAGATCATCTATTGGATAATAGAATCATATTTCCTCTAGAGGAATCTGAATAGATTGGTCCAATGTCAATGCATCCACCTAGATCATCTACACATATCGCCAATAGATTACTAAGCTAAATCAACTCGCCAAATGTTGTAAGGTGGGTAGTGAAGGAGTTTTAGAGGATGATCTTAGGAGATGGTAGATTAAGGAGACCAAGGGAGTGCATGTCATACAAGAAAAGGCTTCCAGTAGCATTGTATAGCTATTAAATATGAAGAAATATTAAGGATTTTTGGAATCAAGAATAGTGACTCCAGTGATAGATTTACTCAAGGAATATGAGGACCTACTTCCACACAGTTTTGAAGAGAAGAAGGGTATGATAGGTTCTTTAAGGGAAATGAATATTTATTTGAGGCCTAATGCAAAACCAATTAAGAAAAAATCTATATAGATTAAACCTCAAATACAAAGAGAAAGTGCACAAGGAACTAGATCATCTATTGGATAATAGAATCATATTTCCTCTAGAGGAATCTGAATAGATTGGTCCAATGTCAATGCATCCACCTGGACCATCTACACATATCGCCAATAGATTACTAAGCTAAATCAACACGCCAAATGTTGTAAGGTGGGTAGTGAAGGAGTTTTAGAGGATGATCTTAGGAGATTGTAGATTAAGGAGACCAAGGGAGTGCATGTCATACAAGAAAAGGCTTCCAGTAGCATTTGTATAGCTATTATATATGAAGAAATATTAAGGATTTTTGGAATCAAGAATAGTGACTCGAGTGATAGATTTACTCAAGGAATATGAGGACCTACTTCCACACAGTTTTGAAGAGAAGAAGGGTATGCTAGGTTATTTAAGGGAAATGAATATTTAGTTGAGGCCTAATGCAAAACCAATTAAGAAAAAAACTATATAGATTAAACCTCAAATACAAAGAGAAAGTGCACAAGGAACTAGATCATCTATTGGATAATAGAATCATATTTCCTCTCGAGGAATCTGAATAGATTGGTCCAATGTCAATGCATCCACTTGGATCATCTACACATATCGCCAATAGATTACTAAGCTAAATCAACTCGCCAAATGTTGTAAGGTGGGTAGTGCAGGAGTTTTAGAGGATGATCTTAGGAGATTGTAGATTAAGGAGACCAAGGGAGTGCATGTCATACAAGAAAAGGCTTCCAGTAGCATTGTATAGCTATTAAATATGAAGAAGTATTAAGGATTTTTGGAATCAAGAATAGTGACTCGAGTGATAGATTTACTCAAGGAATATGAGGACCTACTTCCACACGTTTTGAAGAGAAGAAGGGTATGATAGGTTCTTTAAGGGAAATGAATATTTAGTTGAGGCCTAATGCAAAACCAATTAAGAAAAAAACTATATAGATTAAACCTCAAATACAAAGAGAAAGTGCACAAGGAACTAGATCATCTATTGGATAATAGAATCATATTTCCTCTAGAGGAATCTGAATAGATTGGTCCAATGTCAATGCATGACAAAAATAATGGAAACATTTGAATATATGTTGACCTACAAGGCCCGGATGCAGCTTGTGTACATGATCCATTCCCAATGTCATTTACAAATGAGGTGTTGGAGAATGTGGGTGATAGGGAAACATATTCCTTCATTAAAGGGTTTTTAAGATACCATCAATTAAATATTTTAGAAGAAGATATCGCCAAGACTAAATGGGGCTCAATCCCATACATGATAAATCCCTTTGGCTTCAAGAATGTCCTAGTGGTATTTTATAGGATTGCCATTGCAAGATTCAAGGATTTTATGAATAATTTCTTAAAGGTATATTTATATGATTGAATTGTTTTTGGTTTATTAAATGACTGCATACACTTGCTAGGATTGATGTTAGAAAAGTGAAAGCACTTACAAATTTCTTTGAATATTAAGAAGTACATCTTCTGCACCCAATTTGAAACCGTATTAGGCCATGTTGTTTGTAAGTAAAGTTCATTAGTAGATCTTGCAAAAATCGAAGTGATTGTGGGCATGGTGGCTCCAACATCAATAAGGAAGCTACACACAACCTTGGGTCACATCAAATATTACAAAAATTTCATAAGGAATTATGTGAAAATTGTCACATTTCTATAACGTTGCTAACCTCTAAACCATATAGCGCTAAGATATGTTGGACCTACTCAAGGAAAAATTAATTACCACATCAATCCTTATCTTTCTAGATTGGACAAAGATATTCCATGTGCATGTGGGTGCATCATCCATAGCCCTGGGCATCATTGTTGCTCAACCTCGGGAAGGAAGTATTGATCATCCCATTTCCTTCACCAATATGAAATTACCTAAAATTAAAAAGAACTACACCATTATAGAGTGCAAGCGCTTAGAAATAGTATGTGTACAACAAAAATTAAACATTACTTGTTGGAAACTAGGTTCAAATTCTTTATAGATCACTTAGCCCTCGAGTACTTAGTCAATAAGCCAATATTGGGGTGGAGAATCTACCAATAGTTGTTCTTGTTCTAGAATTTTGAATTTGAAGTGGTAATGAAAACATGAAAACATAATGTGGGACTAGAATATTTGTGAAGCCTATAATTGAGAGGGACTAGAGGAAGCATGGACAATGGGCTATTAGATGCACAATTATTTAGGATTAAGGTTGTCCCAGATTAGGCTGTGGATATTGTCACACCCTTAGCCATGGGGAGACCATTGGAAGGGTATAAATAGTGTAGTGTAACAAGTTGGTCACATGAAGTGTGAACTATCAATTGATCGCAAGACAATTGTATAAGTTTGGGGATGGTGGGATCATACACAAGTGTGCATTAAAATATGAATAGGTTGTGGTGTTATACAAGGTGCATGAGGGAATTGTTGGAGGCCGTAATGCAGGGAAAGCTGCCACATGAAAAGTGTTGTGCATTAGTTTATGATGGCCTTCGCCCTTCCAAGAAGCTAATAAATACTAGAAACATTGTAATGTATGCCACTGTATAGGGAAGTCATCTAGCCAGGACAAGTTGTCCTTATTCCCTATCACTGAGCTAGAACCTTCAACGCACCATAATTATAATAATTATTATTGAATGTGTCAAAGTTAAAGTTTAAATAAAATGAGGATAACACAAAAAAGAAGCTCTATTTTGGAATAAGGCTTTTACAATTTTAATTTAATTATCAATATTTATTAGGTGGATGGTAGGAATTTAAGCTCCATGAATATTTTTAGCACTAGTCATGATTGAGGGTTGAGATTTATCTCAAAAGTAGTTATGCCCTTTTTAATTTTCAATTTAATTAAAAAAATGTCATATATTCACAAGTGTCAAAGAGTTTACATTTGGTTTTTATTTATGACATTAAATTCTTATTGCTCATAATTACTTTATTATCTTCTTTTTATTACATGGTTTTTTTAAATCTATATATATTTAACTCATATATTAATTCTTTTAATAATAATAAAGTTACAATTTGGTTAATTTTAATATTTTTAAATTTTTGGCAGAGATGCATCATGAAGTAAGTGTTTTGATGCCTATTGAAGCTTATTAGTCATTTAATTGATATGGTTGGGCTAGTAATAATTATAATTGAATGTATTGAAGTTACTATTTGAAAAATAATTACTCATATTTAATGTGGTAGATTAATCTTTATTTTAATATAGATCTTTAACTTATGATCATAAATGAAAAATGTTTGCATATTCTTGTTTTATCCTTTACATCAACCTATGGGATTTCAAATATTAACTACATTTCATTTTTTTCACATTTACCTAATACAATTATGAAATTATCATACAAGTTATCAAATGCAATTAACATATGCTAAAAAATAACAAATATCATTATCAACCATTAATTAAACAAAAAAATTATAAGAATCAACCACATTTATTGATATATGATTATGTTAATTATATACATTTCTAGTAAAAGTGGTTAGTATAAATCATTTGGCATATAAAGGTGGAAAATGATGTCGATTGACATATATCAACCACATTTTCTAATGTGGTTGTGCTAGTTAGTGACTGACGTGTGTGGGCGGGGGGGGGGGGATTTGTTGACCATGCTTGACAATGGTTAAAGAGGATTGAGGAGTTTGATCATGGTTGACAAGGTTGACCAAGGTTGAATATGGTTGAATGAGGTTATTGAGTTTGACCATGGTCAACCATTAATGTAGCAACATATTAATGTTACATCAATTTAACAATGTTACATTTGTTTACCATTTTTTACTAAGGTTGAATATGTTCAACAATTCTAACCATGGTTAACCATAGTTTTCCATGTTGAGCATGGGTTGACTATCATTATTCAAGGTTTTTTCACATTACCTAATACAATTATGAAATTATCATATAAGTTATCAAATGCAATTAACATATCCCCAAAAATAACAAATAACATTGACAACCATTAATTAATTTTTTTTTTTTTTAATAAGAATCAACCACATTTATTGATATGTGATTGTGTTAATTATATACATTTCTAGTAAATGTGGTTGATATAAATCAATTGGTGTATAAAGGTGGAAAATGATGTCAACTGGCATATATCAACCACATTTTCTAATGTGGGTGTGCTAGTTAACGACTCACATGTGTGGGGGGATTTTGTTGACCATGTTTGACAATGGTTGAAGAAGATTGATGAGTTTGACAATGGTTGACCAAGGTTGGATATGGTTGAATAAAGTTGTTGAGTTTGACCATGGTAAACCATTAATGTAACAACATATTAATGTTACATCAATTTAACAATGTTACATTTATTTACCATCTTTTACTAAGGTTGAACATGTTTGACAATTCTAACCATGGTTGACCATAGTTTTCCATGTTGAGCATGGGTTGACTATCATTATCCAAGGCTGACTATTCTAAACCAAATATGACCATGGTTGGTCATGGTTGATCTTCGTTGACCATTGTTGACGATGGCTTATGATGACTAACTAGAGTTTATGATTGACCATGGTTGACTATTGTCAACCATCATGAACAGAGACAACTATAGTTGATGATGGTAGACCATATTGACCATAGTTATCTATAAGCTACAATAGTTGACTATGATCAACCATAGTAAAACATGGTGACCATGGCCAACTATGGTCACCTTATCTAGTCAATCTTAATTTATTATTGTTAATATTATTATTATTAGTCAACTTTTAAAACCTTATTCACATACCCTAACATTATTATTAAATATTAAACATTAATCACAAACCCTAATATTAATATTATTGATAATAATATTATCAATAATATTATTATCAATAATATTATTGATAATATTAATGTTAATAATATTAATAGTAATATTATTATTATTATTGTTATTATTAATTTTATTGATAGTCAACTTTTTTTTTTGTAAATCAATTTGTATTACCTTTGAACACCAAATTACATCATTCTTTTCATAAGCACACCACATAGGGGTACATTTTCTTCCTTCTTGGATTCAAATTATAAGATGTTTCATGGGTTTTTCCTTCTTTCCTTTTCTCTTCCAGACATATCTCCACCCCGAGGGTTATCAAGATTAGATGTATATGAGACAAAAATCACGTTTCCTTGAGACGCTTCCATTGTCAAATGCCTTGGCATGTTTATTGTTTTCTTCTCACTATCTAAATGATCTGATTTATGTGTCGGTGTGTGCCCACCCATTGAAGTTGCCACAATTATGGCTTGGTCTCTTTGCATATTTATCAAAGGACAATCTTCCTTTGTTGAGGGTTGAGATGGCTTAACATGAGACTGATCTGAGTTTGAAGGGGTAGCTTTTGCAGTAGGTGACTTCTATTTTTGTGAGTTATCCTTCTTGTAAGTCATGCTGGTATTGGATCATTTGGTTCCTTGTGGATCTTTCCATCCATGGTTCTTTTTCTTAGCATCTGAGTAAGGTCCTTGCAAATAGGGGCAAGCATTCTGAAGGTGATTGGGCTGCTAACAAATCTAGCAACTAAAAGCAGAGATTTCATAATCCACTATTTATGAGTAAACCATGCCTATCTATTTGAGAAATATTTTCTCCAAAAATCCTTTGTTGAGGTCCACTTCAACACACATGCAAACAAATGTGAGGATACCTTTTGCAATCATATTATAGTCAATTTTGATGAAGTGACATAGTAGGTTTCCCAAATCTTTTAAGATATCTAGGCGTGTCAGATGGATGGGTAGATTGGGGAGCCTTACCCATGCTGGAGTTATGTTGGCATACCAACCTACTTCCTTTTATTTTTGACAAAAATAAAGGGCCCCTCCTAGAAAATTTTACTTGTTTTGTCATTTTGACATGATTGGATTGGTATTAGAGCATCTTTTCCTTGAATTATTATTATAGTCTCTATACCAAGTTCAACTTTTGTTTATGATGTGTGTTGTATTATATGGCCCATTCTTTCTCTCATTGGTGATATAAGGGTTATTTCCTTTGACTATTATGATTAATGAATTTATCATTGCCCCTATAACAAGAAAATGTTTAAGTTCGGGCCACTACAAAATTAGAGATTTTGTAGCAGCCCTAATTAAGTTTGTAATGCTAATAGGATAACCTTTATACACTATCGTATTAACTCTTATGTTAATCCTTTTATCTCCGTATGATGTTAATATTTGAATCAATGGTCATAACCTAAGTTTATACCTTATATTAGTGGCCATATATGTTTTTAAAAATTTATTTTTCATCATTTAACAATTCAATCATATCATGTCAGCTGATTAATGGTCCACTGATTTCGAATTAAATATATGATTCTTTCTGATATGTTTCAGTGATTCACACTTATGAAAAACACTGGTTTTGAGTGATGTGTTATATTATCACACTTATTTATTAACTGATATGGAATCCTAAGTCTCGAGTGTCAATCCGTGGCGATGCCAATTTTCATATGGCTCATTATCCCATGAACACCACTCATTTCTCATATCCCAATACCATTATGGCCCTGACTAGGGCTAGTACTTGACAATTTTTGAATTCATTACTCGGCTTTTCGAGAGGGTTCTCTAAAAAACCTCATTTCATCCCTTTTTGTTTTGGTTGGAGGGATCTGTAACTTAGGGTTTGATGTCTAGTCCTTGGCTTCCACGAACCATGTTTCACCCAAGCATGTAACTCTTTCCCGACTACATGTCGTCCATAGTGCAAACCGAGCTCATTGGGGCAAAAATTGTTGAAGCAAATGATGAATATCCAGATCTTTTTCATTGAGTCGGTTGGTGGGAATTTTTAGAGTTGTTTCAAGGACATAAACATTGAAGTTGTTAAAGCCTTTGATGCTTCTTTGAGTGGGAGGAGAGCCCATGTGGGTGACTAGGAAATTAAAATTAAGCTTGAATTCTTAATAGTAGCCACACATCTCCTTCGTGAAGGCGAATGCTAGTCCAAGAACATTGCAGTCAGAAACGTTGCATGGAGAAAGTTGCTTGACAATAAGGAATGCAAGTAACATGTCAAAGGTATGCTTGTATCCTCTTTGAAGCCAAAATGGCGTGAGTTGTTGCACTTAATTCATAGGTATATAGCCTGTGAAGTGAGATATAACATAATTTTCATGTATCATATCGACTTTTAATGGTTTTCCTAGACCAAAAGCTTAACTTTCCCTATTATTTATTGAAGAGTTTAATGATAGTGTCTAGCGCTTATGAAGCCAACCATAAGAACCTTGAATGTTCTTGTTCGACCATAGTTTGATTTGCATGCTGGTTAAAGCATCAATTAACTCAATTGGGTGATAACTGGGATTCTTTTCTTGCACATCATGGTTATGGTAAACCTCTGGCGTTTGAACCTGATCAGTCTTCTACTACCATGGAGCCTAACCTCTCTCTTGTTGGTTCAACTACATCTCTTGTTGATGAATGTCGACAGGATGAGTGAGAGGCATATGTCAGAGCACCAGGGTCACCTCTTTCAAAGGATAGTTAGGTTGCAATTTCAAAAATTTTAACCACTCTTCATTTTACTGGAAGTGCGACAAGAGCCGATGATTTAAAACCCTCCACAAAGTCTCCTCGGATTGAACCAAATTCTTCCTAGTCTGCATAAGAACAGACAATTGGTCAAATTAAACAAGATATGGTTAATACAAAATAACTTGAAAGAAGAATTGCTCGATCCAGAAGGACAAGGCATACAAGTCTCCATGTGGATGTTCCGTTGGTTGATTTAGAAACTAATCCCGAGCCATTGTCGAAAAAATTACAAGCCCCAATTTGAGTGATCTCATTGCAACACGACTAATTGTAATGATTCTTCCACGGGTACCCCTCAGTTGGATGATTTAATTTCCAATATGTATTGGCAATGACAAGATATGGTTATTGTTCCTCAATTGGAGCATCAGATCAACCAACTAATTTATCAAAATACCAGTTGAGAGCCTTGTTCCAAGCGAAGGATAAATCTAAAGAACAAAATTCATCCAGTGTCGAGGGTAAATCCTAGTGTAAGGACACTCACATTGTGATTAAATCTCTAAATATTAGAGTCATTATCTACTCAAAATTAGAGGGATCTAATGCAGATAAATAATGAATTTGTTTTTATCTATGCATGTGATGTGTCTCAGGTATGCTTTGTTTCAATCTATTTTTTCTATTTTTAAATAAAAATCTGCTATGAAATAAGATATTATGTGATAGTCGCATTTTAGTATTATTATGAGTATGTTTAATTTTAGTTTTCTTTTGTGGTAGGTCTTCCATGTGTACAAAATAGTCCTCTTGAACTTCACGACCTGAGATACTCTTGATCACCATATGCCTGCTCTTATCTCCATATGGGAACTCTGTCTGTCCCTTGTTCCATTTCAATTTGGTCATTCGACCGAATGGCCTAAAATTACAACAATTATCTTTTATTTCCATAACTGACTGCTAAAAAGACAACTTTTAATTTTATTTGATCTCAAAAGTCTGTAAGCCTATGTGTATATATTGTTGTTTCTCCATGATGCTGGAGTCTAGGTTAGAATCTTACAATCACTGACGCTACCAATCCAAGTATCACAACAAATTACTTTGCACAACGGAACAATATACAACAATAAATCTATTAGTGCACAAATATAAACAATTTTTACAAAACCCAACCTCGTTATATTAACAAACTGATAATACAATTGTTTAGGGCTCCCATACTAGGGATAATGTCCCTCATACATCCATTGATACATGAATACAAGAACAAGGTACTCTGATGATCTAGTTGATGTAGTCGATGATCAAAACTCCTCTTGTCATAACCTCTACACAATTGTTGGTCCTTGTGCTCCCAATTTGTAGCTCCTACCTCTATCAATGTTCTTGCTCCTTTAGGTCATTGAACATGACTCTTGAATTTGCTCTCTAGTTGATCGTTATTCCATCAAAGCATCAACACATCGAGACTCATGTTGAGTTGTTCATAACTCCGTTTTGAACAACTCTCAACTTCCCACTACTGCTCCTCAACTTCTTTGGGACTTCTTCCCTCTAATTCCTTCCTATGTTTCTCTAATGAAGACAAACTTCGAGTTGGAGAAATGCCACCTATCCTTTCAAGGTGTCCTTCTCCAACAATGAGCTTGGGTTGATGTAATCGACTCCCTTGACCTCCTTCCTTTGTCCTTCAAGAACTAATCATATGCTTACAATTATTCACCCTTCCTTCCAGCTATCAATGTCCTTCTTGGAAACTGATCGAGGGCTACTTTAAGCACCTACTTGTTTCCCTCCAACAACCTAAAAATTTCCAATACACCTTTGTCCAATTTGGACCTATCCTCTTGTAACAAATCAACCTCAAATGCATCATCAACATACCTTAGGGCTGGTGTATATTTGCTATCAAGTATATGGTCTGGTTATGGCACACTACAGTCACTTGTTGGCCCTTTTCTCCAACTCCAACACCTTCCTATAGGTGTGGCCCACCTCTATCTTGAGTATACTCCTACCTGTTGCCTTTTAAAAGAGTTACCAACCCTATTTAGGCCTTACAACACCCTTCTAGGCAGAGTTACAGGCCTTGAACCTTCTCCCAAGTAAGGTATAGGCATGTGCTCCCTTATTAGTTGCCCAAACAAGGCTTCAATGTATTGCAATGGATAGAACCCTATGACCTACAAGACAGAAGGAAAATACCACTCATAACAACACAAAAACAACCCAAACTTCACTCAAGAAACTCGACCCTGCTTCCTGATCTTTGCGACCCTCAAACAATCACAAAAGATGAGTGATTAGAGACTTCCATAGTTCATCATATTGTTATAGATTTCCAGAATAGCACTCCAGCACTCGTTTACTCACAAATCTCTCTTTGTTCGCTAATGATGGATGAAGTCACCATTCGAAACATTTTTCTAATGGACGGATCACACATATTACACAGTGATATTCTAGAAATCTCTAACAAAGTCACAAATGATTCCCAAACTAGCCTCCTTCTCCTTTGTTGAGGTCTTCTCTTGATCTGTGGCCCAATTAGATGTATTTGTCTTCTGATTTGAATCTTGTTGGATGTGCTAATGAGCTCCAATGCCTCTCCTATTTATATACTTCCACTTGGGCGTTGACACATCCCTTTGAGGGCACCTTACAATCTTGGTCGACTTGACTTTGGTGCCTCTAGCCCAACATAAATATATAAAAAGTTATATCTTCATTTCTAGAGCTATGATCTTGGTGTTCTTTGTGTTCACTAGTTCCTTTTAGGGTCCTCTATAATCTTCAAGAGTCAAACGTCATGATCTACTTGTAGTTTCACACCTGCAAGCTTGGGTGCAAAGCCCACACCTTGGGTTCTAAGCCCAAAAATCACTTTTGTGGTATCCATTCCTCCAAGTGTCAAACTCTAGGGCTTTGAGTACCTCCCAAGCTGTAAATATCAACATATATACCCCTCATTTTGATGAAAAATGGGATCCGAAAGGGGAATTTTTGGACATGGAAATGCTAGTTAAACTTTGACTGCAAAATAGTTTTGATACAAGTTTACTGATTTGATTGCATTCAATGTTGTGTTCTTTTGTTATTATGTTTCATGGTGATATTTTAATATCTTCTTGGTTCTCTGTTCATTTATTTTCGAGATCTATAAGATAAATGTTGTTTGTTTGATGATTTTATTTCTTAAGCAGACAACTGTTTTTATTGTATTTATTTATTAAAAATGCATTATTTCAATTTCTAATTGTTTTATTTGATGAATATTCTTCTTTAGTTACTCATGTCTTAAGAAGAAGTATTGATCTAGATATTAGTTTAATTTGAACTTCTGTGAATGTTTTCTAGATATTCAAATTGACAGAAAATGCCATTTCTTGTTTACAAATTTATAGTAATGTTGTTGTTGTAGATGATTGTCTCATTCATACCATTGTCTTAACTAGCAGGTTTCATTGATTATTTTCATAAAGCCCATGATTAAAGTATGTGTATTTAAAAGAGACCATTTACAATCTTCCCTTTTATCTGTCTTCGCCAAGCAATAATTAGAATTATATATTAGATAGCCTTTTCATTTATTCTTAATGTAAAATCTGAAAGTAAACATAGTTGATATGTGTTTGTCATCGAGAATAAGGAACCTGTAAATTTAGAGTTAGTTGTTATGTTATTATTTACACTAAGAATTAATTTTGATTTGATTTGTGATTGCATTTAGGAACATAATTTAATTTTATTTCATAAATACAATTTGTGAAGTTCATCATTGGTGCACCTTTCTTTTGAGACAATTACGTTATGTTTTGTCCCACCTTATTTATTGTCACATAATTTTGTATATTTTGTATCCTATTTTGATTATGTAGCATTAGTTACTGTACTATATTTATTAATGATAATTTATAAATCAAATATATAAATTAGAATTACTTAGTATATCGTAATTTATTAACAATGAAACATTTAACTTTCTTTTTCATACTCATATCACATTTAGGTTGTTTGATTTTCATTATTTCATTTGCATAACTAACCTAATAATTTAATTGCAGTATATATTAACTATAAATTAGTATAGGATTAGTTTAGATTAGTGTAGGATAACTATAGTCTAGATTAGGATTAGTTTTCCCTGGATTCACTCCTCCTTGAGAAGAAAGGATCGAAGGCTAATGGATCCTATAAACTCATCGAGGATAGCTATACCAAACAACTTGGGCTATTAAAAAGCTTCGGTCTAGGTTATTCCTCCCTTGTTTATGTAGGTGTACAACGACCACCTCAATAAGTTGTCAAAGCTGACATAGAGAGAGGATTAAATTCAAAAACCAAGGTTGAAAGGAGAGGCCGAACTAGCACCCAAAACCAAGGTCCCTGATCAAAAACCTTATGTCAGTCCTCTAACTTATTGAAAAGCACAACAAAGAATCATTTTGAATAGAAATGCAATACAAAGTTATGAATCTAATTTTAGTGTACTCACTCTTGAAGAGAAAATGTTGAGGGCCAAAGGCCATTGAAACAATAAATAGTCTCTTGATGTTTATAACATGTAGCTATGAATCTACTAAAAACATTTTTCAATTTGAGACAAGGGGTTTTCGTTGCACGCTCTACCACAAATGTCGGTCCAGAGAGATATTTAGGGTTTGGAGGAGGATATTTTGGTTGTAGAACATCCTTAAAGGATTTAGGTAGCGATAAAGAGGACACACCCCAACCTTTGGCTCCACCTCTCACTCTTGATACCATATAAGTCATGTCATCCTCGACTATACCATACTCACTAAGAGATTTTGTATCTTGAAGTTGCTGACCTCCATATAGTAGCCAAAATCTGCCATATGGGATTATCATCAACTCATGTACCTTGGCTTTGAGTGAGGAAACAAGATCTGTAGCTTTGATCTGCAGACCAAATGAACATCATGAGACCGGTTTCATAATGATCATAATATTCGCCATATATAGGGTAAAACCCTCACCCCTAGAATAGAAAGAGGAAAAAAGATCTGGGGACCTTGAGATTTGAGATTTCCTCAAGCTCAACAAAGGGTCTCCACCTATGCAACCTTCTCTCCCACCTGTAGATCTGATCCAATGGATGGTTTTTGTTATGGCATGAGAAACACGTCTAGCAGATGCTATCGACTGCCAACTCTTAGTTGGCAAACTTTGGCAAGTAACCTTATGTTCCATATCATTCATCACCAAGGGTTGATCCCCTTCCTACAACAAGGGGACCTATGAATCTACTGTGAATGTGGTAGTTAGAACAAAGCAAGCCATCATCTAGGGTTGATTAATAGTCACCTTTATTAATATTGATATTAATATTAATATTATTAAAGATTTTTAAAACTTGACTATGACCAATTAAGGTTGTCCTTTTTAGTTTACTTTTGAAACAACCCCGCGTTAAAAATATATGTAATATAGTTGATAAAGGAAAAATAAGACCATGGTCACGAGACACGTATTCCAAGTTGAAAGTTGGGAAAAACATCCTAGTGGGTGTTCATTCGGTTTATAGCAAAGGCTTTGGAAAGGCAAGATGCATTTATTGGAAATTTATTTATGAAAATAATGGAAAATAGGAGAAAATAAAGGTGAAAGGTCACGGGTTGCATGTGAGGAGGAAAATGAAGGAACATAATGGAAATTGAAGAAAATAGAGGTCTCATTAATAAAAAGGCTTCTGAGGATCAGTTCACAACCTTTTGTCAGTTTAATTTTGGAGCTCTGTCTCTATTCTCTCTAGTCTCTCATGCACACACTTAGATCCCTGTTGGAGCACTCTAGCATTCGAGAAAGGAAGGACAAAAAGGAAAAGGGAAGAAAAGATCAAGCAAGGAAGAGTTGGACCAAGTAGCTACATTGGGAATACTTGCAGGTATCGAGTTGCATGTATGATTTAATTTCTAGTTTTGGCATGCATGGTACATGCATGCATGTATTTGGTATTATTATTTTCATTGCATGGGTTTTTCCAGGCGTGATAATGATTTTCAGCCTTGCCTTTCCATTTCCGAATAGCCATGGTGTGATGGTGTTCATTCATTTGGTTGAGATGGATTGTTAGAAGGTTTCAAAACTGGGTGAGGTGGTCTCAGGAAAAATCACAAGGCCTAGGAATCCCTGGCCCAGTAAAAGCGGGATTGCAGTAAAGCTTGGTTGTGTATACTTTCGTTGGGACTAAAATCCTTGACCAGTAAATGGAGAGATATATGGCAAATCTTGATGGTGGATATGGACAAATTCCTCATGGTTTAGCTAGAGAAATACAGATGCATCCATGCTTAAATATGCCTAGTGATCCCTGGACTGGTATGTGGTGTGATTGCAATAAATCTTGGTAATGAATGTTTCTTGTTTGGGCCTACAAATACCTTGGCGGGATATATGGTAAATCCTTGTTGTATAGGTGCTTTCTTTGGGCCTAGAAAACCTTAACCAGTGATGGTGGGATATGTGGTAAAGCCTGAGAAGCATGGTTGTTTTGATGTGAGTCCCACATTCATGCTTAGAATATGGCATTGGGGTGATTGGCTAAAAGAAAGATATGGTTCAGCCCAATCTATGGTCGGGTGGTAAGTAGAATTCCTTGACTTTGTTGAATTTGCATATGTTAATAAGAGCTCTTTTCCTCTTGTGTATTATGTGTAAATTTACTTGTTAGTATGTGGTTTTAATAGTTGTTCTATCATTGATATTTCTATGGTTATATGTTGGTTATAATCAAGGTTTATGACAGATTTGATCTATGCCTCTCATCATGTTTTGGTTAGGAGATGAAATGTTAATAAATGAATGGCCTAATAGATTATCACACGTTCATTGCGAGAGGGCATATGACCTTCTTGACGAGTCTTAGATAATTAGGCCCCTATGTTCAGTTGTGTTTTTCCGACCTATACATTATGTGTTCATGATGTGTTTGACGAAATTCCTGTCATGGTTAGGATGAGTCAAGTTAAGTCATTGTTCAATTTTTGCACTAGAGGCCTTGTCTTCTTGTTATTTATCACTTTTGAGTGTTTCATCAAGTTCTCGGCAAAGGCCTAGGTCCTAACCCTAAAAAATTGGCTTAAATCCGGTGATCGCTGGCACAAAACTGGTTGAAAAGTCTACAGTCTCATGGAGGCCTTGTTATGGGAGCTACTAGAGGGTTTCATTCACATGGAGGACTTTTCATGGGAGAAAATGGGGGTATAGTTAAGTTAAAAAGAAATTTAAATCACAGGTTGGGCACTTGGAGTTGTTAGTTAGCCTCTGGGGTCCTGTAGCTCCTGAGGAAGGTTAGTGTGGTTTTGGTTTGTCGATTCCACTTCCTTAAATGTACTAGGGGAGTTGAATCATATCATAGTAACTCTTCATCACATATTTACCTTAACGGAGCGGTTAACTTGGGTAAGTGTGGGAGGAGGGTGTTATAGAGTGGTATCAAAGCATGATTCACCCCTTGCACTGGATGGGTGGAATGTGTTTGTCATGCATGCATATATGTTGTATATGTGCTCGATGTGTATGCATGGTGATGGTCATTATGCAGTTGTGTGGTCATGTAGAAGTTGAAGGTGTTGTTGTTAGGATGTGTTTGTCATGAATGTATGTCAATGTTTATATGTTGTTATGTATGCATTGTGTCTAGTTGGTGTTATAGTTTGCTTTATCTTGCATGGTGACTAGATGATGATTGAGATTATGTCTATATACTATTATAATTATGATTATACATGTATTGTGCTAATCTAGTTGATCTTGTAGAGGATATATCCTCCCCTGAACTATACTGAGGTATGTTGGTTATGTTTATATTTTGGTTTAGCTAACATGGTATGCTTGCAGGAAGAAGAAGAAGATCAAATATGACTAGCAAAATGGTGGGTTATAGTTCATGAGACTCTCCCTAGAGATCAGATGAGCAACATGGTGATGGTTATTCTCTTGACATAGCAGACACTTTGAGAAGTTTGAAGGCAGAAATAAGAAGTTGTAAAGAAGATAATGACAGGATCATTCAGGCACAAGAGAAACAGGCAGAGGTTAATGCAATTATCCTTCAAATTTTGTCATATTTGTAGAGACATGGACCTCTTAGGGTCAATCATGGATATGAGGATATGACTAATGGGGCATATGGAAGTAGGTCTCATGGTGGGCATAGGTCAGATAGGGATGACATTATTATATATGGCAGGTTCTTGGATACGCTAGATAGGAGAGGTGATGGACACAAGTTCTATTCTAGTTCTGGTTTTGATAGGTACCATGGTCATCATTTTTATCATCCTTACAAGAGGAATGTCAGGGGATATTTTCCAGATGAGTTTAAGAAAGCCAAGCCACCTACCTTTGATGGAGATTTGAAGAAGACGAGAGATTCAAATGCATGGTTACTTGGGATGAATAAATTATTTGAATTGCATGATTACACTGAGAATATGAAGGCCAAAATAATTATCTTCAGCCTCAAAGGGAAAATATACATCTGCTGGGAAGATGTGAAGCGAGTTAGAGACATAAGGACAAAAGAGTTGAATTGGCATGGATTCAAGAGAGTTTTCAGGAATAATTACTTGTCACAAAGGTACTATGACAGTAAAGCCAAGGAATTTTATGAGCTAAAGATGGGATCGATGACATATGAGGAGTATACAACAAAGTTCCTGGAATTGTTGAGGTATGTATAGTATCTTAAGGATGAGAAATCCAGAGTTCATAAATTTGTCAGTGGATTACCACTAGCATTTAAACATCGGATTGAGTATAATGAGCCTTTGTCACTTGAAGAAGTCATTGGAAAGTTGAAACACTATTATGAGTAATCAAGGCATAAGATAGAATCTCAACAAGGTTGGAAACAGAAAGACAAGAATAAAGATAAATGGCAGTAAAAAAGGACAAGACCTCAAGATATTGGTGAGAAAGATAATGTTGGACCTTACAAGAAGTTTAATGGACCTTAGCCTGGAGAACTAAATACAAAGGTGATGTTAAGAGACAATTGCAATGTTGGAAATGTCGTAAGGAGCATCTTAAGAAAGATTATCCACATAATCAGGGTGGTAGGCCTTAGATCTATAGTGCTCAGGAGGCGTAGAAAGTTGGGCATATTGGGGAGAGCATTCCTCAGATCTATGCAACATTAGATAACAGGTAGGCAGACCACTAGGCATCTATTATCGAGATGGAGGGTAAGCTTTGTGATCAAGTTGTTTCTATTTTAATTGACCCTGGATCTAATTATAATTATGTTAATCCTGACCTGGTGGATAAGTGTGGTTTGAATAAAGAAGTGCCTGCAAAGTCTTGATTAGTGTAGTTGGCTATAAGTAATAAGAAGAGAGTTCATCACTGGGTAAGAGCTTGTGCATTTGAGTTGAATGGTATGCCTACATCAACGAATTTGAATGTACTTTCGTTAGGATCATACAATATGTTGTTGGGTATGGATTGGTTGTATCTTCACAGAACCAAAGTAGATTGTTATGACAGGCTATTGAATTCTTGGTTGACATTGGAGAACAAATAATCTTGCAGGGTAAGAAAAAGGAAACACCAATCAGAATGGTTACAACTATGTAGGAAAAGTGTAGTCACAGGAAAGGGTGTGTGTTATTTAGAGTGCATATATCTAGTGATAAAGGTAAGGATGTTGAGGATGCGGAGTTATTGAACATGTACCCGATTTTATAGTAGTTTCAAGATGTGTTTCTAGTAGATATTTCAGAGTTTCCGCTTCATAGGGAAGTGGAATTTTCTATTGAGTTAGTACTAGGAGCAACACCAACATTAAAGGCACCGTAAGAGATGAGCACTCTAGAGTTAGTGGAATTGAAGTTTCAGCTCAAGGAAATGCTTGTTAAGGGATACATTAGGCCAAGTGTGTCATCTTGGGGCACACATGTATGGTTTGTAAAGAAGAAGGACGATACTCTCAGATTGTGTATTGATTGAAAGCAACTAAACAAGGTGACCATCAAGAATGGGTATCCATTTCCACAGATTGATGACTTGTTTGATCAGTTGGAGGAAGCAATAGTGTTCTCAAAGATTGTTTTGAGACTAGGATACCATCAAGTACACATCAAAGAAGAGGTAATCTACAAGACGTCTTTTCAGACTAGGTATGGGCATTATGAGTTTGTTGTAGTTCCTTTCGATTTGACTAATCCTCCAACTACTTTTATGTGTTTAATGAATAGTGTATTGTTTCCTTATCTGAACAATTTTGTCATTGTATTCATTGATGATATATTGATATATTCTAAGAACGAGGAAGAGCATGTCGAACACTTAGCAACAATATTGTGATTGCTAAGAGAGAAATAATTTTATGCCAATCTTAGCAAATGCAGTTTCTTTCAGACAAAGGTACATTACTTGGGGCATGTTGTTTCCAAGGAAGGCATAATAGTGGATCCAAAAAAGATAAGGGCTATCATGGAATAGGTAGATCCTACGAATGTGGATGAGGTCAGATCATTCATGGGGTTAGCAGGTCATTATAGGAGGTTCATCATGAACTTCTCATAGATTTCTTATCCTATTACATCATTGCAAAGAAAATGGAAGAAATTTGAATGGACAAAGGAGTGTGCAACAAGTTTTGAGCAGTGGAAACAATTGTTAACAAATTCTCTAGTTCTAAATATTGCAGATCCGGATAAAGAGTTTGTGGTGTGTACAAATGCTTGTAAAAGAGGACTTGTTGGAGTCGTGATGCAAGAGGGATAGGCGGTATGTTATGAATCAAGGAAATTGAATGAGCACGAGCAAAATTATGTTACACATGATATTGAGTTGGTAACAATCATCCATGCTTTTAAGATGTGGAGACACTGTCTTCTTGGCAAGAGGTTTGTATTTATGAGTGATCACAATGGATTGAGATACTTGTTTTACCAACTGAATCTAAATGCCAGGAAAGCTAGATGGCTGGCTATGATCAGTAAGTTTGACTTCGAGATCAGGCACATTAAGAGAAAGGAAAATAGGGTTGTAGACACTCTTAGAAGAAGAGTGTAGGTAAATCATATAGAAACTATGAGTTCATATGGGATAGATTTACAACATTGGGTCTTACATGCAAGACAACAAGATGGTAGGTATGGAGAGCTTAAGCGCATGTTACAACAGGGTACAGGTGACCAGATGTGGATTATCATCTAATAGTGGATGGTTTGATCAAATTTAGGGACATGATTTATTTGTTGCATAACAGTGAGCTCAAGAAGCTTATCTTGAAGGAATTTCATGCTAAGTTGTATTCAGGTCATTCGGGATATCAAAAGAGTCTAACAAGATGAAAAAATACTACAACTGGCCGAATCTGAAGAAGGGAGTGGCAAAGTTTGTGGCTAGATGTTTGGATTGTCAAAATGTAAAAGTAGAGTGTAAGCATCCTAGTAATTTACTACAACCGATTCCAATTCCAGAGTGTAATTGGGAGGTCATTTCCATGGATTTCATTATAGGTTTTCTGAGGACATCTAGATATCATGATTCTATTATGGTTGTGGTTGGCATGTTGACTAAGGTAGCACACTTCATTCTAGAGAAGTCTAGGTATTCAGCTAGTGATGTAGCATAGGTCTTCATCAGAGATATAGTGAGGTTGCGTGGTGTTCCAAGGAAGATTGTGTTAGAAAAATATGCCAAATTGAATTTCAGGTATTGGGAGTAGTTGTTTGCAAGTTTGGGTACAAAGATTGCCTTCAACACAACTTATCATCCGTAGAAAGATGGACAAACAAAGATGGTCAACAAGATCTTGGAGGACATGTTGAGGATGTATGTGATGCATCAACAACACAAGTGGGAAGAGTATCTTCCACTGGTTGAGTATTCTTACAACAATGGGTATCAGGAGTCATTGAGGATGAGTCTGTTTGAGGCACTGTATGGGAAAATTTGTAATACTCATATTAGTTGGAGTGGTCTAGTGAACATGGTATTGATAGGGCCAGACATGTTGATAGACATGGAACATTAAATGCAAGTTATCAAGAAGAATATAAAGGTAACACAGGACAGACAAAAGACACATGCAAATCGGCATAGGGCATTTAAGGAGTTTCAATTTGGGGAACATGTGTATTTGCACATCAAGCCCAAGAAAATATCCTTGAGGATTGGGCCATGTGCAAAGTTATCACCTCGATATTGCAGGCCTTTCGAGATCCTTTAGAGGATTAGAACAATGGTCTGTCGACTTGCATTGCCTCTGTCACTGAAAGTCCATGACGCTTTCCATATTTCATTTATTAAAAGATATATAAAGTATGTTGATCATGTTATTAATTGGTCTATATTGAAGGTGGAACCAAAAGGAGAATTCCAGCCGGAACCTTAGTGTATTTTGAAGAGAAATATGCTCATGTTTCAGAACTGAGCAATCGAGCAAGTTAAAGTAACGTGGGAGCACTTTGGGCCTGATGAAGCTACATGGGAGATGGATGATCAGATGCAGGCTATGTATCCTTCATTGTTTGCTGGTCGAGGGAAAGTAATTTTGGTATATGTATATGGAATTAAATACCGCAATGAGCTATGTTATAAATCTCCAATAAGTGGCATGGTTGTCATGATGTTATGTTTGTCATGTTGGTATTTCTTTTGAGCAGTTTTTTCATTGTAAATACTGCATTAAGCTAACTGATAAAGCTCCATGGGTAGTATGTTTTGGTTTTCAATGGTTTTGCTAGTTTTAGGCGTCATTGAACACCGATGACTATGTTCGCCTAAGGGGGAGGGTTTGTAACAAACCTGGGTTAAAAATCCATGTAATAAAGTTAATAAAAGAAAAATAAGTTGACCAAGATCATGGGACATGTATTCCAAGTTGAATGTTGGGAAAAACATCCTAGCGGGTGTTCATTTGGTTTATTCTAGATAAGTGAAATTGACAAAGGTAATGGCAAAGGCTTTAGAAAGGTAAGAGGCATTTATTGTTGTTTTAATTATTAAAATAACATAAAATAGGAAAAAAGGAAGGTGAAAGGTCACAAGTTGCATGTGAGGAGGAAAATGAAGGAAAATAATGGAAATTGAAGAAAATAGAGGCCTCATTAATGAAAATGCTATCTGAGGATGAGTTCACAACCTTTTTTCAGTTCAATTTTGGAGCTCTTTCTCTATTCTCTCTACTCTTTCATACTCTTGCACTCTTGGAGCACTCTAGCATTTGAGAAAGGAAGGCAAAGGAAGGACAAGAAAGCAGAGGGAAGCAAAGGTTAGGCAAGGAAGAGTTGGACCAAGCGATTAAAATGAGATTACTTGCAAGTATCGAGTTTCATGTATGATTTCCTTGCTAGTTTTGGAGTGCATGGTACATGCATGTGTGTATTTGGTTCTCTTGTTGTGATGGACATGTGTTTTTCTAGGTGGTACAATGGTTTTTAGCCTTGCCTTGTTATTTATGGATAGCCATGGTGTGATAGGGTTCTTTCATTTGACTGAGCTAAATTGTCGGATGGTTTTGAAACTACGTGAGGTGGTTTAAGGAAAAATGAGAAAGCCTAGGGATTCCTGGATCGATAAAGGTGGGATTGTGGTAAAGCCTGGTTGTGTATACTCTTATTGGGCCTAGAAATCCTTGACCGTTAAATGGAGGGATATATGGTAAATCTTAAGTGCGGAGACAAATAAATTCCTCAATGTTTAGGTGGAGAAATCTAGAGGCATTTATGTTTGTATAGGCCTAGTGATCCCTGGATCGATATGTGGTGGGTTTACGGTAAAGCCTGATAGTGTATGTTTCTTGATTGGGCCTAGGAATCCCTTGGCAGGATATATAATAAAGCTTGGTTGTATATGTGCTTACTTTGGGCCTAGAAATCCTTGATCGGTTTTGGCAGGATATGTAGTAAAGCCTAAGAAGCATGGTCATTTTGTTGTGACTCCCACATTCATGCTTGGAATATGGCACGAGGATAATTGGCTGAAAGAAAGATTTAGTTCAGCCCAATCTATGGTCAGGTGGTACATGAAAGTCTTTGACTTGGTTTTATTTGCATATGTTAGTAAGTGTTAGGTCCCTATAATACTAGTGATTACCCCATTACTATTGTAGTTATATCCCTTATTAATATTGTTGTGCCCCTATTGTCCCCATATTGTTATTACTGTGGTCCATAGAATCCCTCTATTGTTATTTTTGTGCCTTTATATTATTATTGTTAGGTCGGCTAGGTTATATTGTGACTCCTATATATAGAAAGGAGGTTTTGTCATTTGAATCATCAAAGACTCATTCATTTGTGTAATGTAAAGGAGGTTGCCCCCTCGAAGAGGCTAAATTCTAAGGTCTTGATCTATCTTTTCCATCTTTTTGTGAGCTGGTTTCATAACATTTGGTATCGGAGCTTTGGATTCTAGGGTTTCGCTGCTCCAAATAGGTCATCGTGGCATTTTCGCTATAACGTTTTTTCTACGACGTTTCAGAAGCGAAAAAAAACCCATTTGAGACAAAATGGCACTGAACCTTGGTCTGAATTTCAGATCTTTTCGCGCTATATTTGCGGAGATATGATCTGAGGAAGTTGGTCTTTTTGCAGACTCCTGAATTACATTCCAAACATGTAACCTAGGAAAAATAGTCATAACTTTCTCTATGAGCATCAGATTGAAGTTTCGTAAGAAGCTACAGAAAGAGGACGGACTGCAGTTTCTTGTATATATTTTTCAGAACCAAAGGTTGAAATAGGGACACGTGGCATATCGTACAAGTTCACTCTACTAAACTAGTCTATAATCAGGTCACTGTGGGAGATTTGGCTTAACTCTTCCTTGGAGAATCCAATTTGGATCAGACTGGTGGCATTGGAAAGAGGACATAGAGGGCTACTGCAGGTCGCAATTTCAGAATTACGTGATCTGAAATTACAGAGATACATCAAAGGCAATATCGAGCTCCTACAAAGTGAAAAAAGGTGTGTAGATTTTTTAAATTTTTTGCATAAGCTTGGTTTGAAAAATTATTTTGAAGGAATTCAAAGGGCATAGTAGAACATTATTATCGGTAACTGATGCCCCGAGGAAAGAAAATGCAAAGACCTAGTAAGCAACCTGAAAGCTCTAGCATGACTCATGAAAAAGAGGAAGAAATGTTACATGATATATCAAAATTACAAGACCAAGTGCAACAAATGTCACTCTCACAAAAGCTAATAGAAGCTAAGATAAATGGAATGGAATCTAAGATAAAGGGCATGGAAGCTAAGATGGATGATTTGAAGATAGATTTGAAGACAGATTTGAAGAGAGACGTGGCATATTTGAAGACAGATTTGAAAATAGACATGGCAGATTTGAAGACAGATTTGACAAATTTTCTACAAGAAATACTTACAAATGGTGAAAGGGTAGTAAAGGAAACTCATGATGCGAAAAAAAGAAATGTTAATCATGATTTCATAGACTCTAATGTGGGATTGAAGACCCACCATATTCCACAAATCGATATGAAGAATTTTGATGGCAAGGATCCCACAACATGGATATTACAGATCGAGCAATTTTTCGATCTCAATAATGTCAAAACACATAAAAGGTACATATTGCAACTTTATATTTCGAACCAAATCAGTTTGTATGGTATCAATGGCTTTTCTCTCGTAAAAAAATTATCACTTGGGAAATTTTTACGGAATAATTGACAACACATTATGAGGATACAAAAAAGAACACTTTTTTTAGCCAATTGATAAGTCTCAAACAAAAGGGTTCAATAATGGAGCACATTGAGGAGTTCCAAAAATTGAACATAAGGGTAAAAAATATTCCAGAGGAGCATAGGAGTGATGTGTTCATAGGGACTTTAAAGGATAATATCCAACATGATGTTCGCCTTTGGGAACCTGATTCATTAGAGAAGGCATTCAGGTTAGCAAGAAAAATGGAAAGCAAAATTATGGCAACCAGGAAGCATACCACTCACAACTATAAAGATGGAAGTGTTGTTGCCCCTAGTCTTCCACAACCTATAAGGTTGACACCACAACAATTGGAAGAAAAAAGAGCAAAAGGGCTTTGTTACAGTTGTGATAGCAAATACACTAAAGGTCATAAGTGTGCTGAGAAGAAATTATTCTACATAGATTGTGAAGAGGAAGAAGAAAAGGAGCAAGAAATGTCAAAAGAAGATGATATACTCTATGAAAAAATCCTAGATGAAGAACAAATAAATCCGACCATATATTGTAATGCATTGGCGGGAATTACCACTCCTCAAACCATCAAGATAGAAGGACAAATCAAGAAGAAAAAGGTAATAGTGTTGATTGATTCAGGAAGCTCCGCGGAAGCGTGGTGGGCCCATAACCCACAGGTCCCAGGATCGAAACCTGGCTCTGATACCAAATGTTAAGGGAGAAGTTTTTAACTCTTGAAGAAATAGTAGGAAGCTAAACTATTCATCATTGACAAAGGAAGATAGATTGAAACACAGCCCCACTTACCTTGGAAGAATGTTGGGTCCCTATAATACTAGTGATTACCCCATTACTATGGTAGTTATACCCCTTATTTATATTGTTGTGCCCCTATTACCCACATATTGTTATTTCTGTGCCCCATAGAATCCCTCTATTATTATTTTTGTGGCTTTATATTATTATTGTTAGGTCGGCTGGATTATATTGTGACTCCTTAGACTCCTATATATAGAAAGGAGGTTTTGTCATTTGTATCATCCAAGAATTTTTCATTTATGTAATGTAAAGGAGGTTGCCCCCTCGAAGAGGCTGAATTCTAAGGCATTGATCTATCTTTCCTATCTTTTTGTGAGCTGGTTTCACAACATTATCTTGTTTGATTCTTGTGGATGATTAGTTTGTTTCTCATAAGTTAACTCTTTTCCTTAAAGGGAAATGAGCTGTGTAACAACCCTAGTGAAAATTTCATGTAATAAGAGTTAATAGAGGCAAAATAAGACCACAGTTAAAGGAGACATATTGAAAGTTGAGTGTTGCGTATGTTGGGATTTTTGTTTAGTTGTTGAGCATTGGATTGCCATATGGATTTCTGAATTCGGGGTGGAGGTGGTCTCAAGTTCCATTCCCAAAGGCCTAGGAATCCCTTGATCGGTTTTGGTGGAATACATGGTAAATCTTGAGGGAGAAGTCTCAATCTAGGGCCTAGTGATCTGGGTTTGGATTGTGGTAAAGCTTGAGAGACTGGTCTCAGTTTAGGGCCGAGTGATCCGGTTTCGATTTTCGTAAAGCCTGAGAGACTGAGGAGACAGAAAATTCCTCAAGGATAGTGATCGATTCTAGATGGAATTCCAAGTTCGGTACATTATCATTAAATCACGGGTTTTGGCGTGTTCATGGTTTGATGAGGGTGGAGGTGGTTTAACCTTTGGATTCGATTAGTTTTTCTTGGATTGGTTGTTCTATGAGATCCCACATTCATGCTTGGAATATGGCATTGGGGTGACTGGATGCAAGAGAGATTTGGTTCAGCCATGTATATGTTCAGGTGGTACATGGAAGTCCCAAACCTGGTCGAATTTTCCTATGAATAATAATAGCTCAATTCTCTTACTTTTACATTGGTTTATACGTGGATTTAATGGTTAGATATCTCTGATATTTATATGGTTTAATGTTGGTTATAAACACGGTTGAGTGACTAGTTTATGTCATGGTTAATTCATGTATTTACTTGTAACTATCAAATGAATGGATGCAAGACATAATTGATGATGTATCAATTCAATTGAGATGGAGGTGATATTTCTAATTATGTTTAATAAGTTATTTTAGTCACTTATGCTCTGTCTTGTATCTTAGACCTTTAGGTTTCATTAATGCCAAGTTTTTGACATAAGTTTAGTCCTGGTTAGGGATACTTAGGCCTAGTCCTTAGGTTGATTTTTGATTTATCAGCAATGTTATCATATCTTTTAGGGATTGTAAAGGTTGTGGAAAATTCTTGGTAGATGTCAAGATTTTGGGATAGAAAAGTGGCTCAAATCGTGGGGTCACTAGCATAGGTCTGCTGAGAAAATTCCACACTCGCTCGCACAGAGGCCTATGAAAGTGACTTTGAGTTGCTGGTCATTGTCATGCCTATAGAATGGGAGAGAATCTAGGTTTAAAGGATTACAACATTAGTGGGAATTGGGGACCAGATATCTGAGTGACTGGCATGTCCCTTGGGGTGTTCATGTTGATGTGGATGGGTTTGTTTGATGAGTTCCGCTGATTCCATTTCCTGAAGGTCACCTAGGAGATTGAATCACTTAGTAACATCTCTTATCACATGTTTTTCCAGATGGTTGGTTTCTTGCATGGACATGGGAAGAGGGGTTATTATAGGTTGGTATCAGAGCATGTTTCACCCCTCAAATTAGATGTGATATGTGTGGTCATGCATGCATGTCAGTTGCGTGTGTGTATCTTACAATTGCGTTCCATGTTCTTGTTGCACTGCATCATATTGATCATGGTTGTAGTAAGGTTATCATGAGGAACTTGACGTCAATTTTATGGAATTCATTTTCAGAACTATATGATTTGTTATATGATTATATGAAGTTGTATTACATCCTTGTATGTTGGGTTTGATTCTTGGTTATTTGATTGCATGTATCAGCCTTGTGGGTTGATTACAAGAATTGATCACTTATGCTCGACTACATGCAGTTATGCATATGTGTACAATGGAGTAATGGTTGATAGTTCCTTATGCATGTTGATAGTTACATGAGGCAATGTGTACAATGGAGTAATGGTTGTTGTCATGCATGAGGTCATAGCATGCATTGTTGACATGGCCTTGCATTGATGCACTTATTTGATGTATGCCTATATGTTATTATGGTTATGTTATACATGCATCACACTGATTAGGCATTGCTTATTTATGTTGATAGTTGCATGAAGCAATGTGTACAATGGAGTAATGGTTATTGTCATGCATGAGGTCATAACATGCATTGTTGATATGGCCTTGCATTCATGACTAGACCTAGCTAGAATGGTGTTTATGCGTTGATGCACTTATTTGATGTAAGTCTATATGTTATTATGGTTATGTTATACATGCATCATGTTGATTTGATGATCTTGCAGACAAGGTATCCTCTCCAAGTTATGTTAAGGTACGTTGATTTATGGTGATTTGGTTTAGCTCACACAATATGCCTTACAAAAAAGAGATCAAACGGCTAGCAAGGTGGTAGCCTACATAGAACCTCCCTACGCATTAGATGAGCAGTGTGGTGTGGGGAATTCTTTTGACTTAATAGACACATTGAGAAGCCTGAAGCAAGAAATAAAGAGACGCAAAGCAGAAAATGAAAAAAATGATGCAGGCACAAGAGAAACAAGCAGAGGTGAATGCAATATTACTTTAGATTTTATCATATTTGCAGTGATAGGGACTAGTTTAGATCAACCATGGATAAGAGGAAAAAACTAATAGGGTATATGGTAGTAGGCCTCATACTAGACACAAGTCAAATAGATCTAACTTAACCAGAGATGGTAGGATGTTGGACACTCCAGATAGGAGAGGTTAGAGGCACAAATATTACTCTAGTTATGGTTTTGATAGGCATCATGATGATCATCATTATCATCCTTACGTGAGGAGTGATAGGGGATACTTTCCAGATGAGTTTAGGAAACTAAAACCAATGAAATTAGATGGAGAAATGAATATATCGAAAGATGAAGAGGTTTGGTTTCTTGGTATGAAGAAATTCTTCTAATTGCATGATTATTCAGAAAACATGAAAGAAAAGATAGCCACTTTTCATCTCAAATGTAAAGAGGATATTTGGTGGGAAGACATGAAGAATGTCAAAGATATACATGACGAATATTTGACTTGGCATAAGTTTGAAAAACTCTTAAGGAAGAAGTACTTGTCGGAGAGGTACTGTGATAACATGGCTAAGGAGTTTTATGAGTTGTGGATGGGTTCTATGACAGATGCGGAGTATACTAGAAGGTTTCTAGAGTTGTTGAGATGTGTGCCTTACCTTAGAGAGGAGAAGGCCAAGGTTCAGAGATTCATCAGTGGACTTCCAGTTTCATAAAGAGACTGGATTGAGTTTGATGAACCTAGATCATTGGAGGATGCCATATAAAAGTTGAAGCATTGTTATGAGCAGTTGAAGCGCAAGGTTGAGCCAAAGCATGGATTGAAAAGAAATGAAAAGTTTAAAGGAAATGGCCACCAAAGAGAGGAAGACCTCAAGATTCAAGTGAGAAAGACAATGCAATTCCTTCCAGGAGATTTAATACAACTGAGAAATGACATGGAGAGCATCTGGCTAGAGTCGATGTGGTAAGGATCATCATAAGAGGGATTGTATGCAATATTAGAGTGGTGGTATACCCTTGATCTATAGTGCTCAGGAGGCACATATAGTTGGTGATGTTGGTCATAGCATTCCTTAGATTTATGCATATGTGGACAATAGTTAGGTAGATCATCAAGGACTGATCATTAAGATGAACATTAAGCTTTGTGATCAAGTTCTTTCTATTTTGATTGATCCTGGATCTAACTATACTTATATTAATCCTGACTTGGTGGATAAGTGTGGTTTGAGAAAAGAAGTGCATACAAAATCTTGTTTGGTACAATTGGCTACAGGTACGAAGAAGCGAGTTCACCGTTGGGTAAGAGCTTGTGCATTTGAGTTAAATGGTATGTTGACAACAACGCATTTGAATTTATTTCCATTGGGATCGTATAGTATGATTTTCGGTATGGATTGGCTATACCTTCACAGAACCAAAGTGGATTTCTTCGACAAGGCTATTAAGTGTGTGGATGATTGATCTGATATTCACCCTATGAGTGACATCAGTTAAAGATTTATTGTTTAAAGGTAATACAGACTCATGTGCTGGTGTGTGTTCTATGTTATTGAAGCAACGGATCGATCATATTGCCAATACACAAACAATAAAATGGAAAGACAACAGAGAAATATAGTAAGCAAACACAAAGACACAATAAATTTTAATAAGGAGTTCACCCTATTCTCCAGGGCTACATCTCCAGTCCAGCTTTCAGTGGTGGCCTTGTTTTATTATGTCTTTAAATAGAGAATTACAATGTAGGGACTCAATGTGAGTTCTCCTGAAGTAGGTTTTCTTGGCAGGGTGGTTGTTAGATTTCCCAAGCCACTAGAGTACACAGACTCTTCTTCTTCCTACCAAGTATGTGACCTTTTGGTCTACAGTGGCAAGAGCCCTATGAGGTGTTCAACCCAGACATATTCCTATATGGGATGGCTTGAATCTCTCAAGCTCTCTGGTGCCCGATGCAGCCGCTGGTCAGCTCGGCCCTCTATCTCTTTCTGCTTTTGCTTTACTACCTTATTTCTCTGTGTATTCCATCCTCCTCTCAAAATTATGGTCTCTTTGTCTTCTTTCTTTATCTCTCAGACTATTTTCCGACATGACTATCCTGTTTCTTTTTGTTGTTAATGGCTTTGAAGCCATTCAAACTCATAGTTGTTCAGTTCCTCTTCCGCCTCTGTCGAGTCACCTTCTGCAGCTGCGCTTGGAGTTTCTTATTCGGCGTCATCATGAATGCTCAGGGAGTGGCCACTTGTCCTCCTCTAAACAATGCCAGCCTACTTCGTCGGTTCGTTTCTCTAGTTATATCATGGATGAAGTCTTCCTCCACCATGGTGGTCAAATGGATTCCAAATCCTTCTAAAATGCTCTGTATTTCTTCGTCGATTCCACTTCCCCCATCGGGTGTGATCTTAGTTGTCCGATCTGGGTCCCCAAGATCCAATGTCATATGCACGTTCTATTTGGTTGACTTGCTCAACCGATAACACGTGATCAATGGCAGTTTTCTCTCACCTTCGCTTGCCACACATCGATTGTTGAGTGGGATTGCTCCACTTCCCTCCAAAACCGCTTACCATTTGTGGGCACCCTGATCAATATTGCCAGCTTTCTAGAGCATGGGTCTTGCCTTTGTACGTTTAGTGCTTTTTCCTTTTCTCCTACAGTTCTCTAGTTCCCCATGTGACAGAGTGCTCGAGCTTCCTCCAATTTGGCCCTGTTTGCCTAGCGATGCATGATTAGTGCTAAGCACTAATTGCACATCAAAATCCGCCTCCCTTTCCCAATCTGGGGATCCTAGGGGCTACTTTGACCTCCCGCGCAGTCTCCATGGGCCTCGATCAACATGCTTTGACCGATGTCCTCGTTGTTCCACGATGGTTGCATGGTCACTAGTTCAGGGGTGTTTTTGATCATTGTTTTTGAAAATTTTAAAGATTTGTCCTGACTTGATACAGTCATGATTCTTTAACAGTTCTTGATGGATCCAATTTGGATCAAAGCCTTCCCACTGAAAAAGATTTTGGACCACCAAAAGTTGGTTTTCTTTCAAGCATCAACTAAGTGAGGATACTGTTGTGTCACTTGTCCAATCTCAATCCACCTCGCATTGCTCGGATTCGAACATTTGAGTCCAATTCTGAGGTACTCAACATCTCCTCTGCACATCATCCTCACCTTCCTATCCAAGACTGTGTCTTCCTATAATTCATTAAGATATTCAGGTAGTAGGTCTTCAATAGAAGGCAACTGACTTTTCTCTTCAGGATCCTCAATCATTGAAGGTTCAAATAATCACAATCAATCTGCATTTGCGACAGAGTAAATGTGCATGTAAGCTGGTAGATCAAGGCAAAAAGCATTTTCACCAAACTTCTCAAGTATTCTAAAAGCTCCATACCTAATAGGCTTTAGCTTTTTACCTTCACTTTGCATCCTGTCCTTGTTGATATATAGCTAGACCTGGTCTCCAACTTGAAAAGTATGCTCCATCCGATGCTTGTCATGCATAGCCTTCTATTTGGATTGGCTCTTTTCCAGTTGTTCCTGTACTACTTGGTGGATCTGCTGTATTTGTTCAATGAACCTATTTGCCTTGTCCACATCACTGTGTCCATCAACCATGGTATCTTTACCAAAGACAAAATCCAAAGGAGACCTTGGTATGAAACCAAAACAGGTCTCAAAAGGAGATCTCTATGTAGAAGAGTGTTTTGCTTTGTTGTATGCATGTTTCACATAACACAAATGTGCATCCCAAAGCTTAGGATGTTTGCTGCAATATCCCCTGAGTAACTGGAACACTGTCCTGATAACCACTTCTGTCTGGCCACCGGTTTGTGGATGAAAAGCTGTGCTTTTATTTAGTTGGGTGTCCATCAATTCCCACAGACTTGACCAAAACTTCCCCACAAATCAGGTGTCTCGATCGGATACAATAGAAGTGGGTAATCCAAAATGAACCCATACATGTTCAAAGAATAATTTTGCAATTTTTTCAGCTGTAATCTGTTTATTACAAGGTATGAAAATACACATTTTTCTGAACCTATCCACAACCACATATAGATAATCATGACCTTTCCTAGATTTAGGCAGTCCTCCAACAAAATCCATGGAAACACTTTCCCAAGTGTGAGAAGGAACTAGTAAAGGAGTGTACAAGCCTAGTTTTCTATTGTTGGGCTTTCTTTTAGCACACATAGTACACCCTCTTACATATCTAGAAACCGTCTCATTCATTTTCGGCCAATAACAAAATCTTTGTAGCTGTGCAACTGTTTTACTTAACCCAAAGTGACCTGATATCAGAGAAGTGTGTGCCTCTCTAATTATCTTTACTCTCTCAGTTTTTGGAATGCAGAGTTTCCCACAATGATATAAGATTCGGTCCTTCACATGATAGTCCAATTATTCTACCTTTTTGCCTTCACTCAAAGTTGCATATACATCTTTAAAGTCTATATCTTGAGCATATTGTTCAATGTAACTTTCATGTAGTACAGAATTATTCTTAAGTATAATAGATGCATTTATAATGGGTCTAGATAACATGTTTGTAGCTTTGTTGTGTATGCCCTTTTTATATCTGATGACTAGATGAAAATGTTGTAGAAAACCCATCCATCTGTAATGCCTTGATTGCTGTAACTTAGTTTGGGAGTGTAGATATTGAAGTGGTTGATGATCAGTATGTATTACTATCACTTTGCCCATTAAGTAATGTTTCCACTTCTTCACACTCTAAACTAATGCATACAATTCTTTATCATATGTAGGAAAGTTAAACACTGCAGGATTAAAAGTCTCAGAATGATAACATATGGGTTTACCGTGCTATGTCAACACTTCTCCCATGGCATAGTCACTAGTATCTATTTGGATTTCAAATGGTCTTTGTAGATCATAAAGTGCTAGTATAGGTGTTGTACTAATTTTTTCTTTCAAGGTGTCGAAGGCTTTCTAATGTTTGCCTCCCCACTGAAGCACCTTGTTCAATCCTGTCAAAGCATGTAAGGGAGCTGCAATTGAAGAAAAATTAGTAATGAATTTCCTCCAATATTGTGCTGCTCCTAAGAAGCTTCTCACTTTTGTAGCAGACTTGGGTTTAGGCTAGTTTACAATGGCTCCCACTTTAGAGAGATCTATTTTCAATTCACCACCCCCTACTATATGACCCAAATAAGTTAGAGATGTTTTTCCAAGTTCACATTTTGAGAGTTTAACATAAATTTTTTCTCTTTTCAAAACATCTAATGTCTGCTTAACATGATTCAATTGTTCTTCCCACGTTTTACTAAAAATCATAATGTCATCCAGATACACAATAACAAAATCATCAAGAAAAGGTCTGAGTACTTCATTCATTAATCTCATGAAAGTAGCAGGGGCATTGGTTAAGCCAAAATGCATAACTAGCCACTCATACAATCCCTGCTTTGTTTTGAAGGTAGTCTTCCATGCATCTTTCTCTGCAACTCTGACCTGATGATATCCACTATTCAAATCCAGCTTGGTGAAATAAACAGCTTCCTTCAATTGATCTAAAAGATCATCTATGCGAGGAAGGGGATAACGATTTTTTATTGTTATCTTATTTAGCACTCGGTAGTCAATGCACATTCTCTACGAGCCATATTTCTTTCTCACCAAAACGATCGGTGACCCATATAGTGATGTGCTAGGCCTGATGAACCCTTTCTCGAGCAACTCCTACACCTGCTTCTTGATTTCAGCATTCTCTAAACCATACAACCTGTACATCCCAATGTTAGGCAATGGAACATCTTGCTGCAAAATAATATCATGCACTATTTCCTTTTTGGGTGGCAGAACTTTAGGCTCCTGAAATAGGACATCATACTCAGAAACAATGTTTTCTATATCGGCTTGCTGCTGAGCATTACAACCCTCAAATACATTGGTTTTATCAGGTTTCTTTTCCTTTACAACCATTAGTAAGAATTGTTTGCATGAATTTATCATTCCTTTCATCTGCCTAGAATTTATGAGAGTATAATTATTCTTGAGCTTGTGAGCTCTTATAAAGTATTCGATTCCATATTTAACAAGTAGATACTTGTTCTCAGCTCTATTGAAAATAGCATTTCTATCATATAAGTAGGGATGATTTTAGGGGCGAATGTTCGCCCTTTGGTGAAATTAAGGGGTTTTAAATTTTATTGGGCGAATATTTTGTATCATAGTACATTTTTACAAATCACCTCAAATAGCCCACCTTATTTTAAGGGAGAGGGTAAAAAAGGTAAATTTAGCACTTGAAATTAGGAGTTACAACCTTCCATTTGCCCATTTTCATGAATAGGTTTTATTTAAGTGAATCGATTCGCCGATTTTCAAGAATAGGTTTTATTTAAGTGAATCCTATGGGCCAAAGGCCCAAATACCATATTTATAAAGAGGTATGGTAAATTAATAAAAATATAAATAAATGAGAGGTATGGTAAATAAATAAAGCATTTTTTATATTTACTCCATAAGTCACCTTATATACATGCAAGGGTGTAAACAAATAAAAATATAAGTAAAGTGGAGGTATGGTAAATAAATAAAACATCTTTTTATACTTATTCAAAAGGTATGGTAAATAAATAAAAATATAAATAAATTAGACGTATGGTAAATAAATAAAACTTTTTTTTATATTTAGTCCATAACCCTCGTTCTATTTATGAAGGCTCGAGAAAGAGGTTTTATTTAAGTGAATCCTGTGGGAAAAATACCATATTTGTAAAAGAGGTATGATAAATTAATAAAAATATAAATAAATGAGAGGTATGGTAAAGAAATAAAACATTTTTTTATATTTACTCCATAAGTCACCTTATATTTACGAACACTCAAAAAATGTCTTATATTTAGGTGAAACCTATGGGCAAAATACTATGGGACAAATACCATAGACTAGATTGTTATTAATACCATGCAAAAAAACATTATTAACCCTAATATTAGTATTAATAAAAATAAAAATGGCACATGGTATTGACCCATGGTATTCACCAAAATGGCACATGGTATTGACCCATGGTATTCACCTGGAATGTAGCCTATTTAAATGGGAGAATTAAACCAGCATAGATCCATCTTTACTCTGGATCTACTAACCCCCAAGAGGTATCAAATATCGTGATATGAAAACTAGCATAGAGTGAAAAAATATTTGATCCAAGTAAAAATGGATGTTGTAATTTAATGTATGTTAAAAATTTTAGCTTGGTTAAAATAAAAATAAAAATCAACTATTAATTTTTATAAATTAATAATAGTAATTTTTAAGCTCCAGGTTTATGATAACCCATGGTATTGACCCGTTTAAAGGGGAAATTCTATCTTAGATCCATGTTAATTCTGGGTCTACCAAGTGCTCAGAGGGATAAATAGATTTCATCCCCCTAAGAGTGGTAGATGTGGAGTTAAGATGGATATAGGTTGGTTTTTATGATAATGAAGATATTAAATAGACTTAGGAAATTATATTGTAAAAACATCTTAAGGTGAATGGTTAAAGCATAGACATTGACAAGTATATTTGTATACTTCTATTTTAAACTGAAACAAATCCAAGGCTAAAAGGAATGGATTGATTGCACTAGTCATCCTTCTATAACTTTCCAACATATGCTGG
>APFE031287164.1:69551-92203 GCA_000404065.3 Pinus taeda
CCAAGCTAGGGCTGCATCACCATCTAACTCCTCCTCAAAGAAAGGAGTAGAATGGTTGTTTGTAGATTTGACAATAGACTGATATCTAACCTTTGCTGCAGACATGGGAAATGCCATTCCACCAACTTGTCCTTCATCTAATGTGGTCATAGGTGAAGGCAAGGTCCAGTGGTCTAAAAAATAATGAGTTTGGAAGAACTCTTCCCGTGAAGACTCCTTGGATGATGAAATGACATTGATTCTAGCAATAGGAGAGGGAAAATCAAATGCACCCATCAACAAAGAATACATCCCAACTCCTAGATTTTTAGTAGGCACACTAAGGTCATCCATTAAGGGAACAATAGAATTTGAAGTTGCTGGAGGATCAGCTTGAGAATAATCCAATTGATCAACCTTAACATTTTTCCCTTCATGAGGAAAGCAAATGACACGAAACAGAGTCGAAACAATGGCATCCATTTCGCATACCCAGTTCCTTCCTAAGAGGAGATTGTAATCTAGGTTAGCATCAATGACTTCTACTTAAATATTGATGACCTTTCCCCCAACACATATGGGAAAGGCTGGGATAAGCCCATGTCACTTATGATAATGCCTATCAAATGCTATCAGGAGGGTAGGTGAAGGAACAGCTGAAGGCGATCCAATGGCCTTCCAACATTACATCAAAATGACGCATGTGGAAGCTCCTTCATCGATAACGGTTTGAAAAATGTTAATTTTCTGGTAAGTAGACTTTATTTGCAAAGCCATATGATGAGGGAGTCACTTTTTGACATAAGCATGTCGAAAGTGAGCACTAAACAATTATTTGGATCCACTGCCCCTATCGACGAAAGCAAAGCACTTCGTTGAGCTCGACATGACTAGAGAACCTCTAAATTGGACATAGCAGATGGAATCTAAGTGAGATCCTCAAAAATGGAGTAGTTCTAGGTGGCCCTAGCACTAGGATTGATAGTTGCGCTTTTAACGAAACCTCTCTATATCCGAGGTATAGTCTCATCCGAGGGTCGCTCAATATGAAGGTCAGTAGTTCCGAGAGCAGATTTGTCCTTGGATGTTTCAGTTTCACTGTAATCATGTGACTGAGTGGCCACATGGACATTAGAACCCATCATGAAAACATTTGATGATTTATCCCCTTCCTGGTTTCCCCCTAAAGAGGTACCAGGATTTGAATTCGTGCCAGCAAGCATCTGTTGCCCTTGGAGAGAAGGGTTGGTTAACAAAGCTTGAGAGCTAGAAGTCCCTTGCTACCCTAACAAGCATTGAGCATCTTGAATTTTTAGGCAGAGATGAGTTAAATGGTCTCCACTATATAGCTTGCATGGAAACTTGAATTTATTTCTAGAGTCATTTCCACCCCCACGAGCATTATTGCTAGGATTATTTGCATCAACCTTCCCATCTTGACTCTTTTTCTTACCTTGTCCTTTCTTTTTCCCATTGGAATTTTGATTTCCATTAGGGTTGGAAGATTGGATGACGTTAATGAAAGAGGGTTGAGAAGGCAAAGGGTTAGACGATGTGACCTGATTGGTAGGAGCAGTTTGTAAAGACAACGACGCAATTGGCTCAACAGGTTCACCACATTGGTGTCTATGGATCCAATGATACCATCCACATCGGGACCTGGCTTCAACTTGGCTATATCAACCTTAGTCCCTGGAGAATCATGCAAAATTTTCTGTAGAATCCAAGACTGAGAGTAAATCAATTCTAACTACTGGGCCCTAAAAATAGCTTGCTCTTTAGAATAGACTCCAGACAGAGAGACATCCTTAAATATCTCAGGTTGTAAAGATTTCAAAAGCCATTCGAGACAATATTCAGGAGGAATTCTAGCTTTCTGAGCCTCTTTCTTCGTCTCCATTCCTGAATATGATTATAAATGTGAGTTGTGGTATCCTAACGGAAATTGGCCAGAAGTTTAGTTCTGGCATCATTACGGACAGGAAACTGGAAATGATTTAGCAAAATGTTAGCCAAATCAGTTAACAATGTAAAGCTACCCCCTGGCAACTCTATATACCACTTGGCCGCATTACCAGTTAAGGTGCTTGGAAAAAGTCTCAACCTAACCGAGTCATCGATGAGGGAGTTTGACGAGCACCACAAATGGAATGTGGTTACATGGTTGCCCAAGTCTTCACCACCCTTCCCCTCAAACTTTGGAATGTCCGAAGGGATTTTGGTTGGGATCGAAGGCTAGGCCAAATTATATCTGATTTATCATTTGTTAATTTCATGAGATCTGGCAAATTCAATGTTGCCAGAAAAGGAACCCTAGGAGGACCTTGGGAATTCCACCTAGATTGGGTGGAGTTCCCAAAGTTCTGAAAAGATTGGTCTGGATTTTGAAAGGCACCAGGCTACCCAAAGTAACTAGCAGAACATGCTAAACCAAAAGGTGACCCTTGTGGTCCAACAAAACTCAGAGTTTGACCAACTCTAGCTGAAACACCTCCATAACTAGTGAAGCTCCCTCCTAAAGCATTATGAGGAGTCGATAACCCCAGATAAGGATTCCAAGCAGAAGATAAGGGAGGAATACTTTGAAAAGAACTAATTGTGGAGTACGACTTATTCCCTTGTTGGCCAGAAAACAGATTCTCAGTTCCTATGCCACTAACCACAAGATTAGTCCAACCTTGAAAGGGATCACTACCTTAACCTGTAGAGGAGAAATGCATAGATCCTATCGTTGGGTTGGAATGTGGTATGTGACCACTTCCAAAAGGAAAACCCTGAAATGAGGCCAATCCACACATCATGGATGTGGAGGCACTAAATGGAACTGATGGAATACCCTGTGAATGGGTGCCAAATGGGAAAAATCCAGAACTAGATGCATTGGCTTGGGAATTTCCACTCGTAGAAGGAATGGAGGTGGACCCAACTAAGGATGTGCTAGCAAAAGACTCAAATAAATATGTAGAGGAGATGGAAATAGTTCCTCCCCCTCGTACTGATGTTGGATTTTGCATGGTTGTAGCACTTGGGGTAGAAGCCATGCTTCCAGTGGTGGTCATTGAAGGTAAGTGCATAATATGACCTGGACTTGATGGTCTATGCATCGAAGTCCCAACGTATTGTAATACTTCTAGATGATTAGAAGGTAGAGGAGAATTTGGAGCCGCTAATGACTCTAGGAGTTCTTCTACCTCAATGTTATCTTCTGATTGAAAGAGAACTCGAGAAATTACTGGGGTGTTCCTCTCTAGTTCTGCAAAAGTACCAAGCCTATCCTAAACACTAATGCCCCCAGGGGGAGGATCAATCCACGATGCATCAGCTGCCATGGGATGAAACCCACTGGCAGCATTACCTATGCGCCTTCTAGGAGAAGGATCTAAACATGGTAGTTAAAGACCACGAAGTCTTCGAGGCCATCTAGGTTATTAGTCAACCACTTTGAATTTTTTATTAAGATCTAATTAAAGACTCAAGAAAAAATGAAATCTAGGCCAACTAAGAGCACAGAGCACACGCTAAAAGTCCCTAAAAGATTTCAGCTAATCAAACAACTTTCAAGTATTTCTGCTCCTGGTGATGAGGACCAGACACCAAAATACAGGAAAGTGAAGTAAGGGGCCTTCCGAAGATAGTCTAGGATAATGACGGCCCAATCCTACCAGTGAAGGTAACAGAGGAAGTTTCACTGACCTCCTAACAACAGCTTGTGCCAGTGCAAGCCCCCAAACTTTGCAAGGGTACCCTCCAGAAGTACTACTGAGAGTGATACAATGTCGACCTCAAGTGCCATGGGATTCCCCTTTGTAACCACCTATGTAGATCCCTAGGAGAAGTAACTAAGGTTACCAACTCATGTCAGAAGCTAGGCGAAATAGTCTTGAGGTAAGATATAACAAGTAGGAGAGGGGGTATCTCTCTTCCTTATCTTCAAAAACCCTCATGCTTAACTCCCAGATCTGGAGCTTTCCTGGTCTCCCTAACACTATTGGATTTGCACTTGTTATTTAGACTTCTATGTTTGACAATTTCAAGTGGCCTTGGAGAGTTTTCTCTCCACACACCTAATCCAAGGCCCTAAAATATCCTAAAACTTGTTGGTGTGTCTAAAATGACAATATAGAAAAGTTTTAGTATATTTTAATTAGCGCTTGTTTTTAAATAGGCTGTTCTTAAGTCAACGGATAAGCAGAAATGAAATTTGTGCTGTTTTTCGATGCAAAAATAAATTAATAAAACCAAAACTATATGCAAATGCACTCGTTTCGTTCTTCGATGAAAGAAATTTCTACCATGTTCTAAGGAACTTCTAAGAAATCAATAAATTTCTCTTTTATTTTCTTTTAACAAGCTTCACATTCACAAAAACTAACAAAAACTATGGATGCCCTAAAATATGCACAAACTATCCTAATGCAATGAGTATATGCTGATGCAAACACTTAAGACTACTCTAAAGCAAAGAATGAAAGTAACGTGTTTATCACTTCTAATTATCCACTTAAGATGTTTAGATAGAATATAAGTTCCTAAAAGCTCATTTTTGTCCAAACATTAAAAGAAAATCTCAAGACAAACAAAAATGCACTTTCACCAAATCAAAACAAGACAAAAGAAAGCAAAAACCAAGTTTTCAAGAAGTTTTCTTCAAAAGCAAAAGCAAAAAACAACTTTTCAAAAGTGCTCTAGATACTATTGAAAACTTTGAAACTGAAAAATAGGCAACAAAAACACTTTGCAAGTTATCAACTCAAAATGGGCGAAAACTCAACAAAATAGGTGTTTCAAGATGCTCTTAACAACCAAAAAGTAGCAAAAAGAGCTTGGTGAAAATGATAAAAAGACTAATAAAGACAACTTTCAAAATCGTCATTCAACAACTTTCAAAAAGCAAGAAAATCAAATGGCCATAAGATGCAGTTTTGACACAAAGCAAGAAGATCACAAAGATAAAGTTTGTCACAAAGATTGAAAACAATCTTTCTGCCCTGGAAGACCAAAACAACTAGGATTCTCAGAGAGAAATCTCGTGTGCTCAAAAACAAATGATGACACTTGCAACAAAACAAAACAAGACCAAAAATTTCCACAAAAAGAGAGAATTTGAAACTAGGAACTTGTTGTAAAAACACAGACTGAAAACCAAACTTGACTGCTCAGGAAACACTCAGGCCAGAAAACAAGTTTTCTGAACAAGAAATATTAGCAAAAATCTTGGAAAATTAGGGTGTAGGTAACTGTGTCAATGCACAGCTATGTGTATACGCGATTCAGCCCAAAGAAACCTGCGTATACATGGGTTCATATTGGGAAACTTGCGTACATACGCTTAGGTAACTTGAAAAAACTGTGTATATAATAGTTCACAAGAAAAAGCAAAAAAAGGGTCTGAAGAGACTAATCAAACTTAAAGTCTAAGTTCCTATAGGAGTAGACAACTCAATTATAGCAAGAAATTCAAATGTTGAGCCCTGATTGGCTTAAATTAACCCAAACTAGGAACAACAATATTGTTGTCCCCAACGGAGTCACCAATTTTGTTGAAGGACAAAGTCCCCTAGGATTTTGGGTCAACACTCTAGAAGAGTGGGGGTTATCTACAGTAGAAAACAAGCATTTCACAGAGGCATGATACTTAAATAAGCAAACTACGCAAAGAGAGGTGAAAATGGGGGCCTTCGTTTGGGTAGATCCAGCCAGGGTCCAAACCCTCTTCGAGTTCCTTTTCGATCCTTAGACCTTTAAAACAACCAATTCAAATAAGCGTAGCAATATATGGACCAAATATCATATAGAAATCAACTTCATAACATATTGAAAGGTTTATAGTTATATAATTGAAACAATTATTCATACGTAAACCATAATGTTAACATCATATGCATGAAGAAGATTGATTTTAGGAACAAGACAAATGTTTCTTTATTGCAGATAACTAAAACAAAGGAAGGAATGATATCACCTGAATAATCCTCTCACTGGCTCCAAGCGGAACTGTCCTCTGGATCCGTCCAATCCCAAGTCTTCAAAAAGCTCCTTCCATGACTCATACAAAGATATCTCAACTAGTGAAATAACATCAAAGCTTAAAGAAACAAGGGTTTTCTATAATGGGGGTTGTGCTGGAAGCATAAGGATCTTAAGACTTGATCAGGGATAATCTTAGTAGAGTGATTTTCTCTCTATTCTTTCCTCCCTTAGGCCTTCCCATTAAAGCCTTTTTATACTTCTCCCAAAGTAGTTTTTTAGTTGGGGGGAATAGTTGGGCCATTGTGCACTAATAGGTAATCAATAGGTAAAACCCTTGATCTCCACCTGAAATTAAGGAGATTTAATTTTTTAAGTATTTTAAGACATATACATGGGTTGGGTATACACAGACCCATGTACACGCATGTTTAACTTAGGGAAATGTCGCATATAGGGAGTAAAACACTATTTTTTAAGTATTTGGATTAGGTCTGGACGGAAGCAGGTGGAAGGGTATGACACCACCAATCAACACGACCTTCAAGGGTGAGGAAGAAAAGTATGAAAACAAGCTCTTCTCTATCAATTTCATGATATTCGTAGAACTAAAGAAAATAACAAATGTGCTTGGTTACAAATGTTCTGTCCTCACCATCAAACTTTAACAAGGACAAGTGATTGAGAAGCTCACCGAGGATTGATAGTTGATTAAGGGAAAAATGAGAGAAACACGCTAGGAGCATGAATTGTGTATGATTCATTTGGTAAAATATTCAGACCAGATGTAATGGGTGTTGCTTGTCATCCAACCCTTCTTATAGTGCCATAAATGTTGACTGTGATGGACCTACCAACATTTAGGGTATCTCCCCAGTATGAAGTCCCAACTAGACCTTAGAACATTTGGTGTGGGATTCCCATCCAGTATGATGGCCCTATTTCCATTATATTAAAGATATTCCTTAGCTCTTTCTTGTTAGCATACGAGAGTTTATTTCTTTGTCTTCAAACAGTGAGGTTCGCGTTCCTGGTAAGTAATTAGAGTCATTGTGTCAAAGTTCTTTCACTGCAGAGGGAGAGGTTCCATATTCCAGTGGAGTATTCCACGTGAGTGTGGCAGTCACAAACATAAGTTGAACAGATAGCACATATAACACCCAGTGGAATAGTCCACATGAGTGTTATGGGAGTTATAACAAGTTTACAAGAATGAATCTATTGAGTGTTTGATGAGATAGCCCACACAGGCAAGGCAATGTTAACAACTGATACAACACATTTCCAATAACATATGTACTAAAACAACCACAATAGTTCAACTGTCTTAATATAGGTTAAAGAAAAATGCATTACACGCATCCAAAGAATAGTGTTACAAACTAATACAATACATGTGTGAAAATGTGTTGGCCTCTTAACAGCCTTTTGAATTAAGTGAAAGTTCCAAGACACAACCGTACACCATTACGTCACTAACCCCGATAGTGGGGCATTCGAGCCACTGCTCCCTCCTCAAAGAAAATATTACAGACGCTCAAGGCTATGTGTGAGGAGCCAAGGTGAAAATTCCTTTGCATGTACAAATGCAGGGTATTTATAGCTAAGGGTAAAACTAGCACTTGTGACTATTTGACTACCCTCATGACTGTTTGATTTACATGGGTCTTAAACTTTACATGACTCTTCAGATTTACATGTGGGTCTCTTGGACTTCCACGTTACATTACATTGATTACAACAGTATGGCCCATAGTAGTGATGTGGCCGAGATGACTCATGACATGATTCAACATGACAAGGCTAGTATGTTCATGTTGTTTATGGTGGCCATGTCAAGCTGCAGTGTTGTTGAGTGATGGATGTGCTCTTGGTGTATCGTAGCTTCACCTCTGCATGTTAAGGTGTACGAAGTCTTCGATGGTCTTGGTATTTGTTTGATGTTGCACATGCATGTCTCTCCTTCACTTGTACTTGGCATGCTTCATGTGTTCATCTGTTCACGAACAAGTGTCCTTGTGTGCACTCCATGTTCATCCCATTCGTTATTGTGCCATGTCTCATCCATGTACCTATATCTGCACTCACTCATGAGGAGAAAAAATCAAATCCATAAATATCCTAGTCTACCATGATGCATTGTTTTTCGCTTTAGGATGCAAGTGACTAGGAGAGAGGACAAGGTTCTCAAACAATGCAGAGCACATTTCAAGTCAGGATGTGGGCTCCGAGCACTGTCCATGAAAATTGCGCAGAGGTCACTGGGAGGCTGAGATGAGAAATTCAGATCATCAGTGACTATCTACGATATATGGCTCGATTGGAGGGAAACTTTGCACAACATTTTCAAGGAGACAGTGTGAACAGTAGAGGGAGACTGGCAATATAAATTGTTCAATTCCTCCGGGGAGCTAGTAGTGGGCTACTGGCAAAAATTGTGCACTTTTTCTGGGGAGCCTGCAGCGGGCTATGAGAGGCTAGTGGAAAAAATTGCGCAGAGCTAGGAGACTAGCTTTCTGGATCTCCCTGTGCAATTTATGAGCTGAGTGGGATGATGGGAAACTGGGAGACTGCTCATGAAAACTACATAGTTTTAAGGGGGAGGAGCAAGCCGGCTAACAGGGTGATTGACTAGAAAAACTGCACAATTGTTTAGGGCAATCAGGTGTCTTCCAACATATCTGCGTAGTTTCTTCAGTCAATGGAAGTGGGCAAGCTTAGTAGCTTCTACACAATTTTTCAGAGGAGTGAGGCCCGCAATCACTTCCAGGTCAAACTCTCTGGTTGACCAACTAGAAGCTTGCTTTATTTTCTTGTGGGAAACACATATTGAGATGGCTTGCTGAGAAACTTCTGCACTGTTCTAGGTGATAGTAAGTCGAGTCAACTCAGGATTATGCAGTGCAAACAGCCTCGGAAGAAGCCTCAAGATTTGTGCAATTTTGGGCAGCAATACATGTTCACTGAGGGCTAAAACTGAATAGTGCGGCTCAACAGAGGTCCAACTGTTGAGGTTGGTCCAGTCAAAATAGCCTAAACAAAAATGACTAAGTGTGTGAACGAGTGACTTTGTACATGCATGAACTTGCGAACACACACTCAACTGACTTGATGACAAGACATCTCGAACCATCAAGACAACATACACTCAGTGTGACTAAGCGATGGTGTGAGCTACAAGCGTGACGCATGTGATAGATTATTGAATGACCATGATGACACTTGCACAACGGTCCATATAACTTTGTGTGTGAGTGTGATGGATGTTTACATAGCGGATACAACTTGTACACACACAAATAGACCTTGTGCATACCCAGAACATTGCTATAAGCATGACATTGTGACCAACACGCAAAAATATGTCTGATGAATGGTCAAGCGAGGAGGGTGTAGAGACTCAACACGAGCTCACGGGATGAGCCCTAGTGCTTTCAAACGTCAAGGAAAAGCCCAAGGAAGGCTTTGAAATTGAATGCAGGCCAAAATTTTGGAGGGTGTTGCAGCCACTACAACAAGTTGTAACTGATGGAAATGTTGGACAAAGGATACATTAGACCTAGTGTATCACCTTGGGACGCACCCGTGTTGTTTGTAAAAAAGAAAGATGGCACTCTTAGATTGTGCACTGACTACATGCATAAAAACAAGGTAAAAATCAAGAATAGGTACACTTTGCCAAGGATTGATGAGTTGTTTGATCAACTAAAGGGAACAACAATGTTCTCTAAGATCGACTTGAGATCGGGATACCATTAGGTATGCATCAAGGAAGAGGATATCTTCAAGACTATATTCAAGACCAGGTTTGGGTATTATGAGTTTGTTGTTGTTCCATTTAGTCTGACTAATGCTCCAGCTACATTCATTTGTTTTATTAATAGTGCATTGTGTCCTAATTTGGATAAGTTTATTATTTTGTTCGTTGATGACATACTAGTATATTGTAAAAATGAGGAAGAACATGTCGAACGTTTAGTAGCAGTTTTGAGGTTGCCAAGAGAGAATCAATTGTATGCTAAGCTTAGAAAAATTTTTGTCTTTCAAACTGAGGTACACTACTTAGGGCATGTTGTCTCCAAGGATGGCATAGTAGTAGATCCAGAAAATATAAGGGCTATCATGGAGTGGGCAACTCCTAAGGATGTGGATGAGGTGAGATCATTCATGGGATTAGCAGGTTACTGTAGGAGGTGCATCAAGAACTTCTCACACATTTCATATCTTGTCACATCATTGCAATGGAAATGTAAGAAGTTTGAATGGACAGATGAATGTGAGGCTAGTTTTGAGCAGCTTAAGCAATCATTGACACATGCACCAGTGCTAAAGATTGTAGTATGTACAGATGCTTGCAAGAGGGGACTTGGTGGAGTTCTCATGAAAGAAGGACAGGTAGTGTTTTACATGTCACAAAAACTAAATGAGCATGAGAAGAACTATTGAACACATGATCTTAAGCTAGCAGCGATTATATATGAATTGAAGATGTGGAGACACTATCTTCTGGGCAGGAGGTCCACATTGATGAGCGAGCACAGTGGGTTGAGGTATTTGTTTGACCGATCAAACCTAAATGCCAGAAAAGATAGATCGTTGGATAACCTTAGTGAGTTTGACTTCGAGATTAGATACATCAAAGGGAAGGTAAACCGGGTTTTAGATGCTCTTAGCAAGAAGGTAAAGGTAAATCATATAGCAACTATGAATTCTTATGGGACAAAGTTATAGGATAGGATTTTCTAGGCAGAACAACGAGATGACAAATACATGGAGATCATGCACATGTTACAACAGAGTACATGTACAGGTACAGGTATAGGTGTAGGTAAAGGTATAGGTACATGCATAGGTACATGTATAGGTGATCAGGATGAATACTATCATCTCACAGTAGATTTGTTGGTGAGATTTAGAGACACGATCTATGTGCCAAATTGTAGCAAGCTCAAGAAGCTTATCATGAGAGAGTTTCACACGAATCCATACTTGGGTCATTCAGGATATTAGAAGACATTGACAGTGATTAAGAAGTTCTACTATTGACTGAATCTGAAGAAGGAAGTGGCAGAGTTTGTGACTACATGTTTAGATTGTGAGCAGGTAAAGGTGGAATGTAAACATCCAGGTGGTTTGATACAACCTATAGTGATTCTAGAATGGAAATAGGAGGTTATTTCCATGGATTTCATCACAGGTATTCCAAGGATAGTGAGGCAGCATGATTTTATTATGGTCATAGTTGACAGGTTGAGAAAGGTAGCTCACTTCATTCCAATAAAGACTACATATTCAGCCAATCAGGTAGAACATGTGTTCATTAGAGAGATAGTGAGACTGCATGATGTTCCAAAGAATATTGTGTTGGACATGGATGAAAAGTTCACTTCCAAGGCTTAGAAGGAGTTATTTGCAAGCTTGGGCATAGCTTTGGCCTTCATTACATCTTATCATATGCAGACGTATGGACAGACAGAGAGGGTGAACAAGATCTTAAAAGATATGTTGAGGATGTACGTGATGCACCAATAGAGGAAATAGGAGGAGTATCTTCCATTGGTTGATTTCAAATACAACAATTGTTATCAAGATTCTTTGAGGATGAGTCCTTTCAAGGAATTGTATCAATGAAGTTGTAAGACTCCCATCCACTGGACTGATCCAATGAACAGAGTCCTTATTGGACCAGACATGTTGGTGGACATGGAGTAGGAAATGCATGATATTAATAATAATCTAAAGGAAACAGAGGATATAAATAAGAGTTATGTATATCAACATAGGTTATTCAAGGAGTTCTAGGTTGGGGACAATGTGTATTTTCACATCAAGCCCAAGAAAAATATTTGAGGTTTGCTTCATGTGCCAAGTTGGCACCATGGTATTGTCGGAATTTTGAGATTCTTGAGAGGATTGGACCAGTGGCCTATCAACTTGTAGTACCTCCAATAGTGAAATTCCACTATGTTTTCCATATTTCATTGGTTAAGAAGTATATAAAGGATGTTGATCATGTTATTGATTGGTCTGTATTGCAATTGGAGAAAGACTGAGAGTTCTAGTTGGAGCTTTAGTGCATACTGCAGTAGAAGCATCTCATGATCAAGAACAAAGCCATAGAGAAATATGAAGTGTAGTGGAAGCACTTTGGGCTTGAAGAAGCTGCATGGGAGATGGTGGATTAGATGCTGACCCTCTATCCTTCATTGTTTTCTAGTTGAGGCAAAGTAATTTTGGTTTGATCTTGGTTTATGTTGGCATATATTTTGTTGATGTTTTGGTATATGTATATGTATATGGATGTAAATACTACCATGAGATAAATTATAAAGCTCCAATAAGAAGTATGGTTGTTATATTGTCATGTTTTCATGATGTTTTTCTTTAAGCAGGTCTTTCATTGTAAATACTGCAATGAGCTAAGTTATAAAGCTTCATAGGTAGTATGTTTGCTTTCAATAGTTTTGCTTAGGCCATGGTCTCGTTTAACACTGAGGACCCGAGGGGGAGGGTTCTGTAACAACCCTAGTGTCCGGTCTCCTAAATTTCATTTACATTCATTTCCATCATTTTACCCTCATTTTGCAACTCTGTAACTCCATAACCCTACATTTAGTAACCATTTTCATAAGGGTTTGTCTATAATGCGACTTTTTGGAGATTCTGGTGACGGAATCCGGCGGAAGAAATTGAGGTTAAATCTTGATTTGTTGCAGTTAAAATGGTTTTTTAACTGCATATTTGGATTCAACACCCTGGAAAACCCCTGGGGTGCTTTGATTGTGCAGAAACTAGCTATCAAACTTGCGATTCCAATAATTTACTGTCGGATTTTGACCAGAAAAAGCCACCGGAAAGACTTTCAAAAAGTCGCGTTAAAGACAACTGCTTTTCATAATCATACGGGTTTATTACTATTATTTTTCCAAGTCATTTATTTTAAGTATTTTAAGTGAATTTGTGATTAAATATTAGGATATTAACATGTTTTCATATATATCTAAAAGTGTTATGAGTTTTGTGATATTTTAGGCCTACTTGGAGATTCTAGAAGGGTCTTACTTGGCCACCCAACCACAAATTCGAATTTAAAATTCCAACTCATAAATATTTATAGAATAATTGTAGAAGATGTGGATAATTAACTATGCACATTCAAAGGAGAAGAATAATGGGTGAGAGGATTTGTATTTTATATTTCTAGGTAATTGGTTATAACTACAAGAGATAAATGTGGATTTAGTAGAGACCCAAGGATCTATATTTATTGAATAGTTATTTTCATTTCTTGTATAAATAGGAGTGCACCCTTCATACAAAGGGTTATTAAGGATTCGTTGTTAACTAATTAGTCATTAGTAGCTAGTTTCTAGTTGGTAGTTGGAGGTTCCAAGTTCCATCCAAGATGTCATTTGTAAAGTGAGGAGAGAGAATTATTCTAATATCTTGTAACTTCATATTTATGAAATACATACTTCTACTTTGATCTCCAAGATGTGGTAGTTGTTTGGTGTGTGTGTTGAGGAATGGAGGAACCCCATCAATCACAATTTGCACATATTTGTACATATTGGTAACATAGTGAAATTATTTTATTTCATTTCAATTCAGCAAGTGTGATTTCAATTATGCAAGTGTGGGGTGAATTTCAATTATGCAAGTGTGGTGTCATTTTAAAGCAAGTGTGATTTCCTTTATGAAAGTGTGAATTCAATTTCTTTATGTTTGGTTTGGTTTGGATCGTTTTAATTAACTTTGTAGTTAGTTTTAATTACATTAGATTAATATATTCTAATAAATAACCACCTAGTAAATATAGTACAACTCATCAGTTCTACGAACCTTGGGTTGACACTTAATGACAAGGATTTAACTCGCAATTAAATCACCCAACATTTTGGCATTGTTGCCAGGGAGGTATACATAGGTGTTTATTTTGAAATTTTAGACAACTAGTTGTAGTTGCATCCATTCTTAGATGTATTGTGAAGAGGATATTAAACCCATTTTTCATATTAGATTTCAATATTTTTTTAGTACTTTGTACTAATCTATGTGCACAACGCGAATTATAAACCAGTTGGAGTAATTCATAGAAACTTAAGAGTTTGAAGAATGTCCTTCCAAGGAATTTCTTGAATCCTAGTAACAATTGGGATATCTGCTTCTCAGGAAGAGTATATTTTAACTACATTCAAAAACCTGTCTGTCTCGCCACCTCCATAAGAAAATCTTCAAGTCTCTTTTGATTCCTATAGTGTTGAAGAGACTAAATAATCATGAAATACTTTTGATGAGGAGAAACTAGTAGAATATAATATTAAGGAATGCATAACAAAGCATGATATTCAATGTGATCTAAACCAAGAGAGGAATCAAGAATGTCATGACCTTATTGAAAAATTCCAATCAAGGATCAAGTCACATCACTCTTTCATTCTTCCTTCTTGATTGTATTATCGAAACAACTCATATTTAATACTTTGATGTGTTTTAATGCATATTTTTTAGAACTAAGGATGAATATCTTTTTACTCCCGTTACCCACATGGCTACACTAGAAATATGCATACACTTGAAACAATTTTCTATTTCCAATAGAGTAGTATAGGATAGAAATGATGAATAAAACCAAGTTTGGTAATGTGCATTTTTTAAAGTTTTTAAGTTAGATTTTATTTTATTTGCAATTTTTTTATTGGTGGTGTAGTAAGAGTGACCCAACTAACTAATAATTTGTAGGAGGATGTAGAAATAGAATGAATATTTGAGAAGAACGACACAAATAGAGTCTTGAGAGCCACAATTTGAAGTTAGAAATTGAATCATTTTTATTTGTTTTTTAATGAATTTCAATATTGTAGAGTATTCTCTCTTCTTGCGCTCTCTACAATCTGGAAGATCAGAGTAAAATATCATTGTTTTAAGTTTTTACCCAATCCTATTGTTAATAATCCTATAATTTGACCGAAACCCAGCCTTTGTACCTCAAACACAGAAACAAGATGTAAACCTAGTCTATATTCCTAATCCATGGTTGAAATTGCAGGATGGTTAAAATCCACATTTAGCCCCCAGTTTTGAATATTATGGTCATGTGGCATGATACAATCATGTTAGGTGTCTAAGGTTCTAGGTCAAGGGCCAACGGATTTATGGCCCTATTCCTCTGTTGCGTCCATGGTCATATGGAACCATGTGCCTTGGGGCGAGCTGCCTTTCATTTTAAGCATTAGAAACTTACGGTTTTTGCATCGAACGATGACCATGGGTCGGGCTAAGGCCTAGATCTTGGAACCCACCCGTGGTTCCATGGTGCTGGAGGCCAAGGGCTAGGCCTTAGCCCATACCCTCCCCCAAATGGTGTGCCCATAAAATTTAAGTAGGCATATTGGGACTATAATAAAAAAGGAATAACACATTAGATTTAGTAAAAAGATTTTATGCTATACATGAGATCTCAGGTTCTATTTTGGTGGAGGTCATTTAACCTCACACAAAAAATTTTCCCACCATGAGGAGGTAATGTGGAAACCATTGGTTGGTCCATGTGGCACTCCCTTGTTGCCCCACCACAATAAAACCATAACCAATGAAAAATGAACATGTATCAATCAATCAACTCATGCCAAGTGTCAACTATTCATTGGTGGATGAAGGTCCAGTCAAATTTTCCAAGTCATGACCTAGACAGCGTATGGACTACTAACTAGGCATCCTTGCAACTCAAAATTCATTTTTTAGTTGTTTTTTAAAACAAACAAAATGCGATTTTGGGAGCATATGAAGTTGGATTTCAGTGAAATGAAGTGTGCTGAATTCAGGGAAATGAGATATATGCTTTGGCATTAGTTTCAAACTGATCTAAGAAATTTCAAATTTGAGAATTTTCTTGATCCATGGGATCATGGACAAGGGTGGAGCGCTAGAGAAAAAGAAAAAATGCAGTTACAGACTTAGACTTTCATAAAACCTATCAACATTAAAAACCCAATTGTGATAATTGAAAAAACACCATCCAACTCTAATTGCAAGTTGTAAAGTGGTAAGGTAGTGAAATGATCTATGTTTTTGGTAGCTACAGAATCAACACAATTCAATAGCTTATGTAAATTTGGTTTATGGTCTATTGATGAAGCATTAAGTGTATGGAGAAGATATCTCAAGCTCAAAATTGTTTAGAAACACAATGAAGAAGTCACCAACAAAAAAATAACAAGTGATCCACTGTACTTCATTCCAAATAAGTAAAAGTGATTTTAATTTTTTGTCCTTGAATTTATTTTATTAGTACTAATTTTTTGGGTAGTGGAGGCCCTGCATAACAGTTTTGGGGCTTAAAGCCTATAAGTTAGGTTAATAATATTGTAAACCTCCGAAAAATGCAGAGTGCGAAATGTAATATGTCGAGTCAAGGGGTTGTTTGTCCAAGAAATAGTATAGAATAATAGGAAGTAAGTTGGCCTGCCCTTGGTCCACGGACCATGGGAATGTATAAATAGAGTGTGGCTCTAAGGGAAAAAGTAAGTTCTTGTTTTGATGGATCTTGGTGCTATGGGTTTGTGAAGACAATATCTTTTGCGTTTGTAATTTCAAGTCAAGGGTGTTGGGGAATAGGTAGAGGCTTTGTAGTTATGTACACAGAGGCCTAGTAGAGTCCGCAACTGTGTGCGTGGACCCCTGCAGCTAAGTCTGCAGGGCAGATCTGGTTGTATTAGCGAAAGAATTGAATAAAGATAAGTTGGTTCTGAAATACTGTGTTGAATCTGAAATGTTGTGGATATGGTTAATTTATGGTTGATATATTTGTTTGATTTGTGCGCTTATGCTTATATGATGATTTTATGCAAATCTATAACTTTTTTGGGTGTGCGAACTGGTTATTCTATTAAATATTTGCTTAAAGACCATAAATCGTAGATCTAATATATAACAACTCGTTAATAATAAGTATTAAGGAATTGCCTTGTTCCGGATCTATGTGGAAGCAAAGTAGTGCAAGGCCACAGAACGGCACGTGAACCCTTCAGACCACATAAAGACATCCCAAGGGTGCGGAAACCTGGTTCCAACACCCTCCCCTGCTACCTTGGGTGAGACCTCAGTCCGCACTTTGCAGGCTATTGCTGAAAGGGCCGGTAGCTATAAAATTTGTTTGACTAAATAACTCTTCTGAACCTGGGTCAGGGCCCAATAAGACAACAAATTCTGAGTTTTTTTTATGTATATATCAGATGAAGAGAGACTAATAATCTCTCTCTCAATAGTCTTAAATTTTATTGCAGAAATTGCTAAGTTTTTGTAGATTCCAAGATGATGAAAGAAGATCACTATATGCACAAGTACCTTTTTAAATACCAAGTTTCTTTCATAAGGGCATGTTCATTCAATGTAAAATTAGATCCACTAAATCATTGCAATTAAAGTATCAACCACTCGGAAAGACTAGGGTCTGTAAGTGTTATCCGTCGTTGAAATATAAGGAGAAACGTTTGGTGCAAATGTAAAGATCCATTCCTAATGGTACTAAAAACATAACAATTTGACCATTTCTACTCATTCTAAGCCTTCATTCGATCGATAACTTTCCATCTCCCTACTACGAAATACTCATTTCCCTTTGCAATATTCATACTTTCCTACCTCATTTTCACTCACCCTTCACCCAAAAATAAAGTAATTTAGTTCCCTTACAAAGGTAAGTCACCCCATTTTATTTTTCTGTTCTATCAAATAAAACTTGTTTCGATGCAAATTTTCCATCTTTAGTTCTTTAAACTATTATTTCATGCTTGCGTTAGATGATGGAGGATTCATTAAGGCCTCCCTTCTAACAAGTTTTGACCCATTGACTTCAACACATCTTCTAGGGTCAATACTAGAGATCTTTCAAGTACCTTGAGGCTTGTGTGCCCTAATGGCAAGTTCTCTAACTAATAAATAGTGGGAATACATAAATGTCCCATGTTTGTCAGATCTTCTAGGTGACTCGACTACGACACATTTATTCGTAACTAGTAAAATGTACTTAGGCATATTGACTCTCATTGACATCAATGGTGAGTAGTCTCATGTTGGTTAATGGAATTTATTAATGGCCATTAATCCAACAATTTCTTTTCTATGTTTGACCTTGACACATATATTCACATAGATAAGAATTATGCCACTGAGTGGAATGAATGAAGACTACATGATTTAATAAATTTTCAGAAGGACTCAATTCAGCAGCCATAGTAATAAAGATTCCAATCTCATCCTCATTTCATATAACTAAGAGAAAGAAAAAGAAAATCATATTCTTTTACTTCATATTCCATGATCCAACAGCAGTAGCCACACACTTCGATATACATATCTTGTCCACTTTATGGGTAGGTCAACGTATGTTATTTTCTAATTTTTAATCACGTAATTCCTTAAATTCTAAAATTGTGATTTTGGAAAATCCCTCACCACATTCATATTCCCTTTCTCATTTGCCAAAAAACTAAAAACACCTTAAGTTGGGGGAAAGGATATTCATATTTTATGCCACTTGTCACATTTCGTTTCATCTTAACCAACATATTTTTCCCAAATCAACTATTATTTCATTTTGATTCAAATTTTTTATATGTTTTGCAATGATCAATTGATGAGCACATTTAATGTTTGACAAACACTATCATACTTAAAAAGGAATTCTCAATGTTTTAAACTATTTTTATGCAACAAAAATAACAAAAGTATTGTTACACAAGAACCAATACTCATAAAATTTTGGTTGTCACACAAGAAACAACCAAAAACAATATATGTTGCAATCAAATGTATTTCAAAGTACGCTTTGAAAAAAGAATAAATTTGTCAAATGATATGATTATGAAAAGTTAAAATAGAATCAATACAAATCCAAAGCTCATATATAAGAAAAAAAATTCAAGAAAATAATCTTATGCTTTAGTGAATCAATGCAATAGTTGCATGAGCACATGCAATATCTTCAGTTGGGAGGTATGCTGGGTCTCCAAAATGTCATCCATTTTCACCTTCATTTCCATAATTTTACCCTCAATCCATAACTCTATAACTCCATAACCATATGTTGGATGTGTGGGGCTTGATCTGGGTTCAATGTTAGTTAGCCAAACAAATCCCTACACTACTGGCGCTTTTGGCATCAGCTCGTGGATCGCAAACTGAAGTTTCACCCGAAGTAGTATGGGGGGATGCTGGAACCAAGTTTCTGCACCTTGAGATGGTCGTGATGTTAGTTTATACCTACTCTCATGTAGGTCACCAAGCTTTAGGGCTCTGTTAGTATAGTCCTTTATTCCTCCCTTTAGTACCTCTGTGAAGGTGTATGCTTGACCTTCGTGCAGCCCTAACCTACGGTCCAGGTACTTTTGTGCTACTATGACAGCGTATTGTATAGGTTCCCAAGTCATCTTACTAAACAATCACCGTTAGCGTCGCATAGATTGATATTATTACATGCATTCAGTTAACCAATATAATCACATACATTCGCGCATCACATAAGAATTGTAAATGAAATCCAAAACACAATATAACTAGATGCATTAACAGGAAATAAATCCATAGAATTTGAAAAATACTTCTCTTTATTGATATCTTTAGATTATTATAGACTCTATCTGCCCTACGCACATAGTTGTAGGGGTCCACGCACTCAGCTGCGGACTTCCAAGCTAGTCCTCTGCGCACTCAACTACAGAGCCTCTACCTACGCTAAGGCCCAAAGACTTAGACTTCTCTACTAAGACTCTTCACTTCATTCTTCCTTAGAGACTTAAGACTACTGAGAGATTACTTACTTAGCTCATTTTATACAATCCCATGTTCCACAGACCATGGGTATATATTTACAGCCAAATTTACACTCTACAAAATAAGGGTAGACAAACCTTTATGACTCTTAACACCTTCGCACTCCATGACCACAAAATACAGACAATTTACTACTTTATTACAAAATTGCCCCAAAACATGGGCTTTTAGCCCCAAAACTGTCCTTGGGGATCCCGTTCCCAACAAGCCCCCAACACAAACATGGTGACTCATCCTCGAGTCACTCTATAGGTGTGGAGATCTTGGCACGAAGACATCCAAGCTCAACCTGTATGACCGCAACTTTGGTAGTGCACTATGCGACTTCCTGCTTCGCTTCTTCAACCATCTGCTCGGTCACTGCTCCTGAATTGTCGGCTTGAAGCTTTTACTGAATTTCTTGTAGGTTAGCAAGCTATCCTCCAATAGAGGTTGTGATCGAATAAGCCTCATCCAACTAGTGCTACAAGTGCACCTTCAGCATTGCCTCCTTGTGTTGCGTTGTATCTACTTGTTCTTTCAACTGCTTGGCCTCTTGCAAAATTTCTAGTCTTTGCGTGAGCGTGACAGTTCACGATGTACCTTTTACTTCGTCATAGAGCTACTGTGGCTCTCGCACTTTGGTCTCCATCCGTTGTACATTAAGGTCCTCCTGCAGGCTCACCAGGACCTCAAATGTCTACTGCAAAAGTTGTTTACACTCTGCTACTAAACTATTTACCATCATGATCGCTTCTTTGATAGAGATTGCACTTTGTTCCTTTACTTCTAGCAGAGTTGAAGGCTGGGACTTCAATTGTAATTCTATAATTTGTAAGTTCAACTCTAGCTAAAGCCTAAAAACTCTATGTGAGCATCGTGCACCCCTGTAGCAAGCTTGTGGACTCACACCTCGACCGCTTCTTCCTCAGGAATGGCCAACTCCAAGACCATTCACCATGCCTCCTCCATGACCTGAACTAGGTGCTTATTTCATTCGATTACCTCAGTCTCGACGGTGATGGCAGAGTCTCGTTGTAGGGCCATATGTTCATTATTAATCCTCTGCTCGTTGATCACCTATATAGCACATTGTTCGCAGACCCTGAGCTCCGCGATCACTCCATCATACAATAGGTGGAGTGCCTGGTCGAGGAGCACTACCAAGTTCAGCCCCACCCGTTTGAGGGCACTGATAGTGGACCTATAAACTTCATTCTCCATGTTCAGTGTTCCATCTGGCAGCACTATCGTGTTGCAGACCTTTATGCACAACATCTCGGCAACCTTTGAAGTACCGATCACGAAGATGGTGGACACTGTGCCAGCCTAGGATGCGCAGGTCTGCAACTCCTGCAAACATGTCTAGAAGGCTCCCTGTTAGGTCCCTATAATGCTAGTGATTACCCCATTACTATTGTAGTTGTATGCCTTATTGACATCGTTCTTCCCCTATTGTCCCCATATTGTTATTATTGTGCCCCATAGAATCCCTCCATTGTTATTTTTGTGGCTTTATATTATTATTGTTAGGTCTGCTAGGTTATATTGTGACTCCTTAGACTCTTATATATAGAAAGGAGGTTATGTCATTTGAATCATCAAAGAATCATTAATTTATGTAATGTAAAGGAGGTTGCCCCCTCGAAGAGGCTGAATTCTAAGGCATTGATCTATCTTTTCTATCTTTTTGTGAGCTAGTTTCATAACATTTGGTATCAGAGCTTTGGATTCTAGGGTTTCACTGCTCCAAATAGGTCATCGTGGAATTTTCGCTATAACTTCTTTTCTGCGATGTTTTAGAAGTGGAAAAAAGAACCCATTTGAGACAGAAACATACTAAACCTCGGGTCCAAATTTCAGAGCTTTTTATGCTATATTTGTGGAGATATGATTTGCGGAAGTTGGTCTTTTTGTAGACTCCTGAATTACATTCCAAACAGTTGACCTGGGGAAAATCGTCATAACTTTCTCTCTAAGCATTGGATTGAAATTTCGTAAGAAGGTATAGAAAGAGGATGGACTATAGTTTCTTGTTCATATTTTTCAAAGCCAAAGGTCAAAACAGGGACACATGGCACGTCATACAAATTCGCTCTTCTGAGCTAGTCTATAATCAGGTCACTATGGGAGATTTGGCATAACTCTTCCTTGGAGAGTCCAACTAGGATCAAACTGGTGGCATTGGAAAGAGGAATTAGAGGGCTACTGTAGGTGACAATTTCGAAACTAGATGAGCTGAAATTATATAGAAAAATCAGAGGCAATATAAAGCTCCTACAAAGTGAAAAAAGGTGTGTAGATTTTTACATTTTTACTTAAGCTTGGTTTGAAAAATTATTTTGAAGGAATTCAAAGGGCATAGCAGAGCATTATTATTGGTAATTGATACCTCGAGGAAGGAAAATGCAAAAACCTAGTAAGAAACCTGAAAGCTATAGCATGACTGATGAAGAAGAGGAAGAAATGCTACATGATATATCAAAATTACAAGACCAAGTGCAACAAATTTCACTCTCACAAAAGCTAACAGAAGCTAAGATAAATGGTGTGGAATCTAAGATAAAAGAAGTGGAAGTTAAGATTGACAATTTGAAGATAGATTTGAAGAAAGATTTGACAAATTTTCTACAAGAAATACTTAATAATGGTGAAAGGGTAGTAAAGGAAACTCGTGATGCAAACAAAAGAAATGTTAATCATGATTTCATAGACTCTAATGTTGGATCGAAGACCCACCATATTCCAAAAATTGATATGAGGAAGTTTGATGGTAGGGATCCTACAACATGGATATTACAGATGGAGCAATTTTTCGATCTCAATAATGTGCAAAACACACAAAAGGTACATATTGCAACTTTATATTTGGAACCAAATCAGTTTGTATGGTA
>APFE031287164.1:109872-122532 GCA_000404065.3 Pinus taeda
ATTCTACATAGATTGTGAAGAGGAAGAAGAAAAGGAGAAAGAAATGTCAAAAGAAGAGGATATACTACAGGAACAAAGACTAGATGAAGAACAAATGAATCCAACCATATCTTGTAATGCATTGGCGGGAATTACCACTCCTCAAACCATCAAGATAGAATGAAAAATCAAGAAGAAAAAGGTAATAGTGTTGATTGATTCAGGAAGCACTCACAATTTTATTCATTGTAAGGTAGCAAAAGAATAGAATTGCTTCTTATATCCAGCACCAGAGTGTCAAGTGATGGTTGCAAATGGAGGAACAATAAATTTCTCTGGAAAGTGCCATAATATCAAGCTATCCATGGGAGAATATGTATTGACAAGCCCAATGCTTTCCATTCCAATGGGAGGTGCTGATGTTGTATTAGGAGTCCAATGGTTACAATCTTTGGGTACAATAGCTTTTAATTTTCAAGAACTTTTCATGAAATTTTCTATGGAAGAAAAGGAAGTTGTATTAAGGGGTATTGCAGGGAAAACGAGAAAGATAATCAGTTCTAATGGTATGACAAAGCTTCTAAAAAAGGAACGAAAAGGTGTAATTGCACAATTATGTTCGCTAGATGTTTCCACATTGGAATCATATATTTCTCCAGATCTCCAAATAGTCTTGGACAAGCATTCCAAGATATTTGAGACTCCCAAAGGTCTCCCACCTATTCGTAATCATGATCATGCTATTCATCTCATTCCAGGAAGTGTTCCTCCAAACATCAGGCCGTACAGATATCCCTATGCCCAAAAGAGTGAAATTGAACGTATGGTTGCAGAAATGCTAGAGGCTGGTATAATTCAACCGAGTCAAAGTTATTTTTCTGCTCCAGTAGTATTGGTGCACAAGAAGGATGGATCATGGCACATGTGTTCGGATTATAGGGAGCTCAATAAGCTCACTATTAAAGATAAGTTTCCCATTCTTGTCATTGATGAATTACTGAATCAATTGCATGGATCGATTTACTTCACCAAGTTGGATCTTCGTTCAGGATATCATCAAATCATAATGAAGACTGAAGACATTCCAAAAATAGCATTTAGAACTCTTGAGGGTCATTATGAATTTTTGGTCATGCCTTTTGGCCTTACCAATGCACCTTCTACATTTCAAGGTTTGATGAATTCCATTTTCAAACCCTTCCTTAGAAAATTTGTGTTAGTATTTTTTGATGATATATTAAACTATAGAAAGTCATGGAAGGATCATGTTGAACATGTTGATGGGGTGCTACAACTACTGGAGGAGAAACAATTATATGCAAAAAGATCCAAATGTTTCTTTGGAGTACAAGAGGTGGAATATCTGGGTCATATTGTATCTCATGAAGGAGTTAAGGTAAACCCTATCAAAATAAACCCATTAAAGAATGGAAAATCCCCACATCCATAAAGCATCTACGAGGATTTCTCGGGTTGACAAGGTATTATCACAAGTTTTTTAAGGATTATGGGAGAATAGCGGCACCTCTAACAACATTATTGAAGAAAGATGCATTTTCATGGACTCTAGAAGCAACAAATGCCTTCAAACATCTTAAAGAGGCAATGTGCCAAGCAACGGTCTTAGCTACACCAGACTTCACAAAAACCTTTATTGTGGAATGTGACACTTTAGGAAATGGAATTGGTTTTGTTTTAATGCAAGATGAAAGACCCATTGCTTTTGAAAGTTGTTAAGTTATGGAATTTTCTATGCTTATAATAGTTTACTTCTTTTTCTTATTATATTCCACAGATTAGCAATCACATGTACATAAAGAAAAGTGCAGATAAAACATTAAACGATCGACAGAAAACAAGCCAAGACAAGAGACAAAGATGTGGTGGGTAGGCAGGGACAAATCCCACAATGTGTGGGGAAACCCTTTGATCAAATCTTCTTTTATCTTCAATAATTTAACAGAGAGAAATAGTACAATAAATTTGATTCACATTAGCATTAGCAAACCCTATATCAGCAACATCAGCATTAGCAGCTTCACTATCAAACTAAGGCAAATGATATCTCACAAAATGCTCATCGGATTGAGTTCATTCCACCACCAAAAGTTATGGCTTTCAGAGGAGATCTAGATGGACCTACAACGCAGTTCCAAAAAGGAGATCTTCTGGTCCACGCAGGTCAATCTTTACTTCTGTAGTTGTAGCTTCAGTTTCCGGCTTCAAATTAGGGCAGTCGATATCTTGCAAACTGTTCGTTGGATTAACTTCATTCCACCACCAAAAGTTGCGGCTTTCAGAAGAGATCTAGATGGACCTATAGCAAAATTCCAAAGAGGAGATCTTCAAGTCCACACAGGTCAATCTTTACTTCTATAGTTGCAGCTTCAGATTCAACAGCTTCTGGCTTCATATGTGTGAGAGAGAGACCCTTTTTTGTGCAGTAGAGAAGAGACTCATTTCTGTGCAGTAGAGAGAGAGAGATGTGATGAGATGAGTGAGTCAAAGTGAGGTAAAGTCCTCTTATATTTATACACAACGTTGGTGTTTGAATAGATGTGGCTGTTGGGCTTCTGAGCCTACATGAGTTGTAGGTTGGCTTGATAATAATTCCATAATCAAAATAAATTCATATCTCCATGAATACTTATCAGAATCGAATGATCTTTATATCAATCCTACACCTCTCGACAAGAGGAATCTAATAAAAATATTATCAACCATGAATAAGATGACCCACATGAAGTTTTTCCCTAGTTTCCAATTTTAACACTCTCTCAACTAGGGATAACTTCATCTGCAATCTGTCTATCGGTCGTTAACTATTCATCCATCAAATGCACTGCCCTGTACAGCCTGACCCTTGCCCTGATCTGCTCTATTCTGCCTGTCTTACTTTGTCTTGTTCTACCTTGTACTGATCTATACTATTTTTCTTTGTTCTACTCTGCTCTTGCATTGTTTTGTTCTGCTCTGCTTTTGTCCGAATTATGAAGAAGAAGAAATGATCGAGGATGTATCATAATGACTCAAAGTTAGTCTCACAGTATGTACCACTGGTCCCAGACCAGTCTCAACCAACCTGAAGTCAGTGTCATAGTGAGTACAACTCCACCAGTATCAGACCAGTATCATCCTCCATTGACTCAAGGTCAGTCTCGGAGTGTGTACCATTGGTCCCAGACCAGTCTCAACCGACTCAAAGTCAACTTCATAGTAGGTACCACTCCTACCACTAGTCCCAAACCAGTATTGCAATCTCAGAGAGTCTACCACTCGTCCCAAACCAGTGTCAACCGACCTGAAGTTAGTGTCATAGTATGTACCACTCTCACTGGTCCCAGACCAGTACTACACTGACTCAAAGTCAGTCTCGGAATATGTACCACTGGTCCTAGAATAGTCTCAACCAACCCAAAGTCAGCATCATAGTATGGTACAACTCCTACCACTAGTCCCAAACTAGTATCATTGATTTGAGATCAATGGAGGTTATCCTAGAATAGGGAGTATGATAGATACAAAGATGTGTCCATCAGTACTACTATGGTCCCTAACTTCATTTCCCTACTCATTGATCAGATGAGAGGTACTTCCCATGAGTCCTAGACTGCATGGGTAGGATGCCTCGATAGGAGAACTAATCAATCCTGTCGTCACAGGAGAATACATCAATCCTGCTACAATCGTCATGGAGAACACATCAATCTAAGCCGCCATGGAGAACACATCAATCTAGGCCTCACAGGAGAACACATCAATCCTGCTACAATTTCCATGGAGAATACATCAATCCAAGCCTCATAGGAGAAATAATCATCATGCTACATAGGAGATCGAATCATCCTGTTCCACAAGAGAGCGAATCATCTTGTCCCACAAGAAAGCGAATCATCTTGTCCCAATGCGCACCACCAGGGGAGGGTGAGTCACCCTGTGGTTGTATGTTGATCCAGTAAGAACCGCAAGCCCTCAAAGCTCACGGAGCTCAATGCATGCAACATGTAGGACCCTTGTACAAGGGTTTCTTGACTACTCCAAGTCGTTTGGGAAAATCACATATTAGATCTTTTGACAAGGTGTATCATCCTGTACATCATCTTAATGCAATGGAGCCTCCTTTCTCATCGACTTACCATATCCCAGATGATGTCTATTTGCTGGAGCAATCGAAGAATACGAGATTCCTCAATAATCGAATCCCACCTCTAGTTTTTACAAAGAATCACAATGGTATGTGTTCAAACAGCTCATTGAAGAGCTTCCCCAACCAGGCAGCTTCATACAAGTTCATACTCGTAGATATGTATCTGGTCTCGGCGGTGCTTATGGAAACCGACTTCTGCTTCCTGCTCATCCATTATATCGAAGTAGAATCCAAAGAGAAACAACATTAAAAGTGCTCCAGTGATCCTCCACACTACCTACCTAATCAGGATTCGAATAATCATGCAGTTTCATATTTCCGACAGTGTATCTCAATCCATGAGAGATTGTTTCCTGAAGACATCTCAAAAGATTCTTGGCACCAATCTGGTGAAGCTCAAGCAAATATGAGCTCACAATGCTAATTGCAAAACATATGTTCAAATGGAAGTTCACCAAGAACAACAACGCAAATGAGTTCTTAAAACTCAGAGGCATTTCCAAAATCTAGTCCGATATTACTACCATATAACTTCTGAAAGTTAAGATCCTCGAGGTAGTCATAGGCTTACAGTCCATCATACAAAATCATTCCAATACCTTTACCACATATTTTCCTTGAGATAGGAAAATTTCCCTTGGCTTCTGCCATACTTCAAATCCTTGGTCCTTCATTTCAAATTTAGAAGCCAACTCCCTCTTACATTTGTGAATGAGAGGGTCTGCAACTGTTAGAAAGAGGTCATCCACATACAACGCTAATATGAGAGGCTTGTCATCTTCAACCTTAAAGTAAAGGTTAGGATTGCGTCCACTCCTAGTGAATCCGAGCTTCATCAAGTAGCTATTGATCCTCTCATACCATGCTTGGGGTGCTTGCTTCAGCCCATAGAGAGCCTTCTTCAACCTGCATGCATGAGATTTTCGATCATAAATCTCAAATCCTTCGGGTTGCTCCACATAGACCTCTTCTTTGATCAAACCGTGCAAGAACGCGGTCTTGACATCCATCTGATGTAGGTTCCATCCTTGTGAAGCCACAAGGGCTATGATCAAGTGGATGGTCGTATATTTGGAAATAGGTGCAAATATCATAGTCTATACCTTCCTTCTGGAATAAACCACAAGCAACAAAACAAGCCTTATACTTTTCCGTACTTCCATCTGCTGCATGCTTTATCTTGTAAAGCCATTTTGAAGTAAAAATTGTCTTGTCTAGGGTTTGGGAACTACTTCCCAGACATCATTCTCCATAATAGACTCATATTCTATGGTCATAACATCCTTCCATACTTAATTCTTGATGACATCTGAGAATGGTGAAGGCTCATTTTGTATGATCATGCTCATGATGGTCAGGTATCCCTGATACCTGTTAGGTTTCTTACTTTGACGAAAGGTTCCTCAGGGTGTAGCATGTCCTTCAGTATCATCAAGTATCCCCCTAAGCCATAAAGGCCTCTTCCTAGAAGAGGAAGGCTCATGTGGATGAGAATCAATTGGATCCATGGGTTCTTCTACATCAAGCATTGATTGATCATCCTTTTCTTTCAGTTCCCTAGTGTCAGCTTCTTGAGAGCTCCTCAAAGTTGGAAGATTGTCCACCTTGCTGAGAGCCATATCTTCGTCAAAGGTGACATCATGACTAATCATGACTTCCCTTTGGCTGTTGGTGAACATTTCTTCAAGAGTCTTGGAACCCAATGCTTGATGAGGGCATCGATTTTGTACATATACGGCGGTCTTTGTAGTTTCATCCCATAGAAACTTTGGAAGTCTTTGATCATGTAGAATGGCCCAAATAGCCTCCACAATCGTGCGGTTATTCCTTCTCACCACACCATTATGCTCAGGAGTATGTGGTGTAGTAGTCTCCCTCTTAATGCCAACCTCAACTATGCCTGAGTGAACCAACTGTAATATATCGGAGGTCTTGCTTTGGCTTGAGGAGAATGGTCCCATTTTGAGCTTTCCTTCGGCACATCCTGGACATACACCTTCTTTCTCTACTCGGACTTTGGGCATCCCTGTCACCATTTGTCTTACACATAATATAGCTTTATAATGAAGGGGGGGAAACCTCTAATGCCAAAGTTCGGACTAAAGAGATGTGTCATAAGACATGACACCTAACGGACTTCCATTGACTTGATATAATGAATCAACACAAAACCCAAGAGTAAAGGAATATTTAACACTTTTTTTTCATATACATACCTTGCCATCACTGAAGGTTACCTTGTAGCCTTTGTTTTCCATTGTCGAGATGGACACCAGGTTCTTTCGAAGGTCAGGTGCATTTAGTACATCCTGGAATTTCTAGCCTTCTTGAATGCTTGTCCTCTTCCTTGATTCCCAACTCTCCTCTTACCTTTTTTGTTGAATTTTTCATTCCTTTAATTGTCATTAGAGGGATTTTGATCATCGTCCCGGTGTGATTCCTTTCTATTAGGGCACTCCCTTGCATAGTGACCTACTTTATTACAGATGTAACATCGTGTTTTTCTTCCACCCTTAGGTCCAACCTTTCCTTTTCATTTAGTCCCAGAATTATTTCTTTTCTTAGCATGAGAAGAAAAGGTAGCATGAGGACCTTTAGGCATGGGAAATTCTTCCTCTTCTACCCTTGTTTCTTCTTAAATGCATCTAGCCATTAATTCCTTGAAACCAGGAATTACATTATAGTTCAGAAGAGTAGCCCTAAACACGTACCATTTGTATGGTAATCCTCCAAGAGTCGTGAGTGCCATTTCCCTATCAGTAATAGCCAATCTATTGTAGATTTCCTTGGAGGTGTTTAGGTTGGAGATGTAGGCCACCAAGTGCTTGTCAATAGAGTCGTGGATGACCTTCTTTGTTTTGACTTCTTCGGTTTTCCATTTGTTCCATGCAATAGAGGATGCATTTGATATAGGATCAACAATATTGCCTCTTAAATGGTCCAACACTCTATGATCTTCTAAGGTTAGATCGATAGATATCTTCCATCCGTGATATTCAGCTTTCTCACGAAGCTTGTCTTAGGAAAGAGTGTTGAGGACCCCATCATTCTTTTAGGATAGCCTTGCCAATGTTCTCTTCTTTGATTTCTCTTGCTCTTCCTTGGGCTTTGTCTTCACCTTAGCTCCGATACCATGTTAACTTATGGTATGTTCTATACTTATAATAGTTTACTTCTTTTTCTTATTATATTCCACAGATTAGAAATCACATGTACATAAAGAAAAGTGCAAATAGAACATTAAACGATCGACAGAAAACAAACCAAGACAAGAGACACAAGATATGGTGGCTAGCCAGGGACAAACCCCACAATTTGTGGGGAAACCCTTCAATCAAATCTTCTTTTATCTTAAATAATTCATCAAAGATAAATAGTACAATAAATCTGATTCATATCAGTAGTAGCAAACCCTAGATCAACAACATCAGCATTAGAAGATTCACTATCAAACTAGGGCAGATGATATCTCAAAAACCGTTTGTCGGATTGACTTCATTCCATTACCAAAAGTTGTGGCTTTTAGAGGATATCTAGATGGACCTATAGTGCAGTTCCAAAGAGGAGATCTTCTACTCCACGCAGCTCAATATTTACGTCTACAGTTGTAGCTTCAGTTTCAATAGTTTCCAGCTTCAAACTAGGGCAGTCGATATCTTGCAAACCGTTCGTCGTATTGACTTCATTCCACCACCAAAAGTTGCAGCTTTCAGAGGAGATCTAGATAAACCTACAGCGTAATTCCAAATAGGATATCTTCAAGTCCACATAGGTCGATATTTACTTCTGCAATTGCAGCTTCAAATTCAACAACTTCCAGCTTCACATGTGTGAGAGAGAGACCCTTTTCTGTGCAGTAGAGAAGAGACTCATTTCTGCGCAGTAGAGAGAGAGAGAGAGATGTGATGAGATGAGTGAGTCAAAATGAGGAAAAGTCCTCTTATATTTATACACAATGTTAGTGTTTGAATAGATATGAATGTCGAGCTTCTGAGCCTACATGAGTTGTAGGTGGGCTTGATAATAATTCCATAATCAAAATAAATTCATATCTCCATGAATACTTATCGAAATCAAATGATCTTTATATCAATCCTACACCTCTCGACGAGAGGAATCTAATAAAAATATTATCGGCCATTAATAAGATGACCCACATGAATTTTTGCCCTAGTTGCCAATTTTAACACTCCCTTTCAACTAGGGAGAACTTCATCTGTAATCTGTCTATCGGTCGTTACTATTCATCCATCAAATGCACTACCCTGTACAGCCTGACCCTTGCCCTGCTCTGCTCTATTATGCATGTTCTGTTTTGTCTTGTTTTGCCCTGTACTGATCTGTACGGCTCTGCTCTGTTATGCGCTACTCTGCTTTGTTATGTTATGCTCTGCTTTTGTCCGAATTATGAAGAAGAAGAAATGATCGAGGATGTATCATACTGACTCAAAGTCAGTCTCAGAGTATGTACCACTGGTCCCAGACTAGTCTCAACCAACCCGAAGTCAGCATCATAATGAGTACAACTCCACTGGTCTCAGACCAGTATCATCCTCCACTGACTCAAGGTCAGTCTGGGAGTGCGTACCACTAGTCCCAGACCAGTCTCAACTGACCCGAAGTCAGCTTCATAGTAGGTACCACTCCTACCACTGGTCTCAGACCAGTATCGCAGTCTCAAAGAGTGTACCATTGGTCCCAGACCAGTACTGCACTGACACGAAGTCAATCTCAAATTATGTACCACTGGTCCCAGACCAGTGTCAACCGACCCGAAGTCAGCGTCATAGTATGGTACAACTCCTACCACTGTTCCCAGACCAATATTATTGATCCCAGATCAATGGAGGTCATCCTAGCGCAGGGAGTACGATAGATACAATGATGCATCCATCGGTACTACTATGGTCTCTAACTTCATTTCCCTGCTCATTGATTAGATGAGAGGTACTTCCCATCAGTCCCAGACTGCATGGGTAGGATGCCTCGACAGGAGAACTAATCAATCCTGTCCTCACAAGAGAACACAACAATCCTGCTACAATTGCCATGGAGAACACATCAATTCAGGCCTCACAGGAGAACACATCAATCCTGCTACAATCGCCATGGAGGACACATCAATCCAGGCCTCACAGGAGAACTAATCATCCTGCTACACAGGAGAGTGAATCATCCTATTCCACAAGAGAGCGAATCATCTTTTTCTAGTGCACACCACCATGGGAGGGTGAGTCACCCTGTGGTCGTATGTTGCTCCAGTAAGAACCGCAAGCCCTCAGAGCTACCAAAGCTCAATGTATGCAACATTCAGGACCCTTGTACAAGGGTTTCTTGATGACTCCTAGTCGTTTGGGAAAATCACATATTAGATCTTTCCTCGAGGCTTTGATAAGGTGTATTGACCTGTGCATCATCTTAATGCGATGGAGCCTCCTTGCTCATCGACTTACCATATCCCAAATGATGTCTATCTGTTGGAGCAATCGACGAATATGGGATTCCTCAGTAATCAAATCCCACCTCTAATTGTTACAAAGAATCACAGTGGTATGTGTTCAAACAGCTCATTGAAGAGCTTTCCCAACTAGGCAGCTTCATATGAGATCATACTCGTAGATATGTATCTGGTCTCGACGATGCTTATGGAAATCGACTTCTACTTCCTGCTCATCCATTATATCAAAGCAGAATCCAAAGATAAACAACACTAAAAGTGCTCCAGTGATCCTCCACACTACCTGCCTAATCAGCATTCGAATAATCATGTAGTTTCATATTTCTGATAGTGTATCTCAATCCATGAGAGATTGTGTTCTAAAGACATCTTAGAAGATTCTTGGCACCAATCTAGTGAGGCTCAACCAAATATGAGCTCACAATGCTAACTGCAAAACATATATTCGGACGGAGGTTCATCAAGAACATCAACGCGAATGAGTTTTTGAAACTCAGAGGCATTTCCCAAATCTGGTCCAACATCACTACCATATAACTTTCGAAAGTTAAGATCCTCGAGCTAGTCACAGGCTTGCAGTCCATCATACCAAATATTTTCAGAATCTTCACCACATATTTTCCTTGAGATAGGAAAAGTTCCCTTGGCTTCTGCCACACTTCAAGTCCTTGGTTCTTTATTTCAAATTCAGAAGCCAACTCCCTCTTACATTTGTGAATGAGAGGGTATGCACTTGCTAGAAAGAGGTCATCCACATATAGCACCATTCTGAGAGGTTTGTCATCTTTAATGTTAAGGTAAAGGTTAGGATCGACTTCACTCCTAATGAATCCCAACTTCATCAAGTAGCTATTGATCCTCTCATACCATTCTCGGGGTGCTTGCTTCAGCCCATAGAGAGCCTTCTTCAACCTGTATACATGAGATTTTCAATCATAAATCTCAAATCCTTCAGGTTGCTCCACATAGACCTCTTCTTTGATCGAACTATGCAAGAACGTGGTCTTGACATCCATTTGATGTAGGTTCCATCCTTGTGAAGCCACAAGGGATATGATCAAGCAGATGGTCATATATATAGCAACAGGTGCAAATATCTCATCATAGTCTATACCTTCCTTTTGGGAGAAACCACGAGCAACAAAACGAGCCTTATACTTTTCCCTACTTCCATCTGCTACATGATTTATCTTGTAAAGCCATTTGGAAGTAACAACTATCTTGTCCTGGGGTCTGGGAAATAATTCCCAGACATCATTCTTCATAATATACTCATATTATTTAGTCATAGCATCCTTCCATACTTGACGCTTGACAACATCTAAGAATGATGAAGGCTCATTTTGTATGATCGTGCTCATGATGGTCAGGTATCCTTGATACCTGTTAGGTTTCTTACTTTGACAGAAGGTTCCTCAGGGTGCAGCATGTCCTTCAGCATCATTAAGTATCCCCCTAAGCCATGAAGGCCTCTTTCTAGAAGAGGGAGGCTCAGGTGGATAAATAAGATCCATGGGTTCCTCCACATCAGGCATCAGCTACCCATAGAGACAGCTTCCATAATCATACAGTTCTTCCTTTTCGCCACACCATTCTGCTCAAGAGTATGTGGTGTAGTAGTCTCCCTCTTAATGCCAGCCTCAGATATGCCTGAGTGAACCAACTGTAATATATCGAAGGTCTTGCTTTGACTTGAGGGGAATGGTCCCCTTTTGAGCTTTCCTTCAACACATCCCAGACATACACCTTCTTTCTCTATTCGGAATTTGGGCATCCCTATCACCATTTGCCTTACACAGAGTAGAGCTTTATAATGAAGGGGGGCAAACCTCCGATGCCAAAGTTCGGATTGAAGAGATGTGTCATAAAACATGACACCTAGCGGATTTTCATTGACCTAATATAATGAATCAACATGAAACCCAAGAGTAAAGGCATATTTAACATTATTTTTCCATATGTGTACCTTTCCCTCGCTGAAGGTTACGTTCTAGCCTTTGTCTTCCATTTCCGACATGGACACCATGTTCTTTTTGAGGTCAGGTGCATTTGATAAATCCTGAAATTTCTAGCCTTCTTGAATGGTTGTCCTCTTCCTTGATTCCCAGCTCTCCTCTTACCTTTGCTATTAGATTTTCCATTCCTTTGATTTCCATGGGAGGGATTTTGATCATCATCTCGGTGAGAGTCCTTTCTATCAGGGCATTCCCTTACATAGTGACCTGCTTTATTGCAAATGTAACATCATCCTTTTCTTCCACCCTTAGGTCCAGCCTTTCTTTTTTATTTAGACTCCAAATTATTTATTTTCTTAGCATGAGAAGAAAAAGTAGCAGGAGGACCTTTAGGCAAGGGAATTTCTTGCTCTTCTACCCTTGTTTCTTCTTGAATGCATCTAGCCATTAATTCCTTAAAACCAGGAATTACATTATTATTCAGAAGAGTAGTCCTGAACAAGTACCATTCGGATGGTAATCCTCCAAGACTTGTGAGTGCCATTTCCCTATCAGTAATAGTCTCCCCTATATATAGGAGATCGTTCTTGATCTCGGTGATTCTTAAGAAATATGCTTGCATACTCTCATCATTACCCTTCTTGATTTCCCTCATCTTATTTCTAAGAAACAAAACTTGATTTGCATCATTGACTTTAAATAAACTCACCAGTCTATCGTAGATTTCCTTGGAGGTGTCTATTTTAGAGATGTAGACCACCAAGTGCTTGTCGATAGAGTCCCAGATGACCTTCTTTGTTTTGACTTCTTCGTTTTTCCATTTGTTCCAGGTAGCAGTGGATGCATTTGATGGAGGCTCAACAATATTGCCTCTTACATGGTCCAACACTCCTTAATCTTCTAGGGTTATATCGACAGACATCTTCCATCCGTGATGGTCAGCTTTCTCACGGAGCTTGTCTTCGGCAGGAAAGAGTGTTGAGGACCCCATAGTTCTTTTAGGATAGCCCTGCCAATCTTCTCTTCGCTGATTGCTCTTGCTCTTGCTCAGGCTTTGTCTTCACCTCAGCTCTGATTCCATGTTAAGTTATGGTATGTTCTATGCTTATAACAGTTTACTT
>APFE031287164.1:122552-162883 GCA_000404065.3 Pinus taeda
TCTTTTTCTTATTATATTCCATAGATTAGCAATCACATGTACATAAAGTAAAGTGCAGATAGAACATTAAACGATTGACAAAAAACAAGCCAAGACAAGAGACACAAGATGTGGTGGCTAGCCAAGGACAAAGCCCACAATGCGTGGGGAAACCCTTTGATCAAAGCTTCTTTTACAGTCAATAATTTATCAGAGAGAAATAGTACAATAAATATGATTTATATCAGCAGTAGCAAACCCTAGATCAACAGCATCAACATTAGCGACTTCATCATCAAAACTAGGGCAGTCGATATCTCATAAACCGTTTGTCGGATTGACTTGATTCCACCACCAAAAGTTGTGGATTTCAGAGGAGTTTTAGATGAACCTAAAACACAGTTTATATGAGGAGATCATTTGTTCTATGTAGGTCAAACTTTACTTCTATAGTTGCAGCTTCAGTTTTAGCAACTTCCTTCAAACTAGGGCAGTCGATATCTTGCAAACCGTCCGCCGGATTAACTTGATTCCACCACCAAAAGTTGCAGCTTTCATAGGAGGTTCAGATGAACCTACAACGTATTTTAGATGAGGATATATTCTAGTCCACGCAGGTCAAACTTTACTTCTACAGTTGCAACTTCAATTTCAGCAGCTTCTGGCTTCACATGTGTGAGAGATAGACCCTTTTCTACGCAGTAGAGAAGAGACTCTTTTCTGCGCAGTAGAGAGAGAGATGTGATGATATGAGTGAGTGCACATGAGGAAAATTACTTCTATATTTATACACAAATGTTGATGTTTGAATAGATGCAACTGTTGGGCTTCTAAGCCTACATACGTTGTAGCTCGACTTGATAATAATTCCATAATCAAAATAAATTCATATCTCCATGAATACTTATCGGAATCGGATGATCTTTAGATCAATCCTACACCTCTCGATGAGAGGAATCTAATGAACATATTATCAGCCATGAATAAGATGACCCACATGAAGTTTGGCCGTAGTTTCCAATTTTAACAAAGAATTAGGCAGGTCAAGAACAACCCATTTCCATTTTTAGCAGGGCATTGAGAGATGTTGAACTAAAATACAACATACTAGACAAACAAGTATAGGCGCTTAAATATTTTAGAGTCTTTATACTGTATTTTCACGTAATTTCATATGTGCTAGATGATGCAATAAAGAGTATTTTATTTTAGCTAGATAGTGATGGCGGGAGAGGACATGGATTCTAAGATGTTAGAGTTTGACTTGGAAATCAAGCCTACCAAGTTAATTAAAGGACGAGGTTTGGCTAGACTAATGGCTAAAATAAATCTTGAGACATTTGGTATAAATTCAATTTTTGAATTATCATATCTGCGATGTGAAGAATTAGTGGTTAGAGAAGAAGATTGTTTCCAAAAATGTTCGTGGTATGCTGATGTTGTTTACATTTTGCAGAATCTACAAGTTCCACTAGTAATAGATAAGACTCAGGATAGATTTTTGAGACTGAAATCTGTTAAGTATTTTCTTTTAAATGGTTATTTGTATTGGAAAGACCCTCAAGGTATATTATTGAACTACCTATTAGAAGATGAAGCCAAGAAAATGAGTAAAGACTTTCATGAAGGAGCGTGTGGGGGATATCATTACTATAACGCCACAACATATAAAATGTTGAGAGATGGATTTTACTGGCCTTTTTTATTTTCTAATGTTAGAAAATAAGTAGGAGACTGTCATAAATGTCACTTGTTTGAGGGTAAGTGAAAAGTAATGTCTATGTCTTTGAAACTTATCTCCGTGGAGGCAACTTTTCATTAATGGGGTGTTGACTTCATAGGTGAAATTATTTCGGCATCATCAGCACAACATAGATGGATCTTAACAAGGATAGATTACCTCACAAAATGGATTGAAGCACTCCCAAGCAGGCAAGCTATTGATCTCGTGGTTATTCAATTCTTAGAAAACATTCTTTCTAGGTTTTGTTGTCCAAAGATAATTATTATTAATAATTCACAATGTTTCAAATCCATATCAGGCTTAGCCATTCCATATCCTATTACCCTAAAGGTAATGGGCTGCTAGATTCCTCAAATAAAAGCTTAATCAGAATTATTAAAAAGCTGTTAGAAGACAACAAGAAGTCTTGGCATACAAAACTCAAGTTTTCCTTATTGGAAGATAGAGTTAATACTAAGAGATCAATCAACACTACTCCTTTCCAGTTAGTATATGGTGTCCATGCAAATTTCTTGTTTCAATTGGAATACTTGTTAAGAAATATTTACAGGAATTAGGAGAATAACCAAATCATCTACATAGGAGGATAAATCAATTAATAGAGGTACAAGAAAATAGGGAGAAAGTCTATGAAAAATCTTAGGAAGTTCAAGATTAGATCAAACAAAATTTTGACAAAAAGGCAAAAGAAGATGACTTTAAATGGAAAGATTTAGTTTTGAAATGGGATGCTCAAATTAAGGACAAGCGTAAGAATGGGAAGTTTGACAACATTTGGGAAGGACCATAAAAAATTACAGCTTTCTGTGGTAACAATAGTTTCATCCTAGAATATTTGCAAGGAGTATTACTGCCTAGAGGTCTAGTCAATGGACATTTCCAGAAACATTACATCTCCTAAACAAAGAATGATTTTTCAGATTTCATTATACATATCCATATATTTTGAAAAAACTTGCAGGTGTGGATGAGCCTTTTGAGGAACTTGAAGCCCGAACAAAAGGCCTTGAGGTTCTGATAATGTAGCAATTATGTTTTTAAAATTCAAATTCTATAAACAGAGCATCTTTTGAGAGATGTGTTCTTTATTTCTGGGTCAGTAAAGTTTTGTTTTGAACCAACCTTTTTGTAATAAGTAGGCTACTGATGTATGAGATTCTTACTTCCATCAATTGTTGACAACATCCCCATGGAGCCAGTTGTTATCACATTTTGATTTATGAAATGTTTTTAAAAAAATGCTAACAGCTTTTTTGTCAACATTTCTCATTTGTAATAAATAAGGAAATTGTTGTGAGTGAGATTATCAACTTATTGATGGTTTCACAGTTTTTCTTCAGAATAATGAGTTGACAATGAGGTAATCAGCATTTGGGTTTGGTTGAGAAGCCGACTATCAATGCTAAAATAAGTTTCAAAATTTGATTTTTCAAATTGCGCTGGCCACGTCAACAACATAAATGATGCTTCTTGGAAATGTGTCGTGTCCAGCTCAAAGGGGAAAGTACTTGTTAAATCAATGTTTTCTGTTACCATAAGATATGGTTAATGAAATAATCATCCCAATTTTAAGGTAAAGGTTCCCGACTACAATTATTAACCTAGCCTTGTAATGATATACCTTGCATTGTAACTATTTAACCCCATTGTCAAGTCATTTCACTGTTAGTAATTTTTATTACTATCTTTGAAATTGGTTATGCCTCACAAGATCTGCATCTGATTTTCCCCAGAAATCTGTTTTCAAATCCAGGTAAGTTTCCTCAGTTTAATCTTACAAAAAAAGGGGGAAAATTTGTAAGGCTAAAATAACATAGCCTAAGATGTCTGACCTATTGATGATCTATCTCGACATCCAACAACAATTTCAGTAATCAGGGTGAAAAAACTTATTCCGCTGATGCAAAGATTATCACTATGCCATAGCTTGTGCATTTTCTTAGGGTTTTGATGGCATCCAGGTGGAAATTAGCAGACTCTTATTTCCTTTTACGGAGGAGATAATAGCAAAGGGTATGACCCTACCTGCATATGGAAAACAGGTTTTCAAATGCCATATATTAGATGGGATTGAAGTCCCATTTTTCTTGAATACAGAGTTCAAAGACAAAAATTGGAAGACAGGGGTGGAGGGATCATGGCTAGAGGATAAATAGCACAATCTACTTCACATTACTCAACAATAATTCACATGTGAGGGCCATTTCAACCATGTAAACCTTTATCACTTTCATTTCCAAGCACATTTAGCTGGTCAAGTTAGGATGAACACTTGTTTCTATGTAATGGAGAGTTTAAAACACATGGTTGCTTATTTTAGAGACAAAACTGAACCTTCTCCTCATTTTTTCTACAATAAATCTATAATCAAATTGTTGATTGAAAACCAACTAGCTAAAGTAGGGATAACTTGGAGTCATTTCTTTTTATGGGGAGTTTTTCAACCTCAACCCCCTAAATTTCCAAGAGGAGGAAGAAAGGTACTAATCAGGGGAGGAAAACTCATGCAGGAGCTCCCACTAAGTCAGACCCTAGCCACAAAGCCACGGAAAACTCTTCATCATCCTAAAATCCCTAAATTTTATCAAAGGAAAAGTGTGAGACTCAAGAAACTAGACCCTGCATCCCTTGAAAATTTACCCTATGCTATCAGTTCTCCTTAGGTTGTAAGTCTACTCGTTGAAGCATCCCTTGCAAACAAGAATGTACCATAAAATATTAAAGGAAAATAAATTGAAGTTTGAGTGTCAAATTGAAGAAACTCCATTGTTTGAAACTTTTAAAGGAGGCAAAAGAACCGATACAAGGCCAACAAACAAATTAAGGTTTAAAATAAAGCTGAAAAGCAATCCAGAATTGGTCAAGCAGGTAATTAATGTAGACAATGTGCCATTAAAGGACCTTATAATCAATAAGAAAAAGACTATAGTTTCTAAAAATAACAAAGATAAAGCAACCAATGGGGAAATTTCCTATGGAAACCAGGCAAAGAAAAAGACAAAGAATGGAGAAAGTAGATGTGCTTTTGATGGAAGCCAATAGCCTCAACTAAGAGACTAGGGGTCATTTTGAAATTTTGATTATGCATTGAGAAATATTTTATTATTATTATCATTGATCATGTGCCTGATAGTGATATACAACAAGAAATGAAAGGAGGAGCTGACATCTCCATTGTCAATGAATTTTGAAGGATTGTGTTGGCATCTATGTTGTCAGCAAAATTTTGTAGAAAAAAGCACTGAAATTGTTATTAGTAGTGCATTTTGAAAACATAATAAGAAGGAAATGCTGAAAATCACTCAGTCGGTGAAATTCTTAACTCGGGAAACTAAAAAAATTGGCAGCGGATGTATCAACGATTACACCAAGAAACCCGAGGAAGAAGGAGGTCTAACAGAAGAGAGTTTTTTCAAGAGTGACTGGATATATTCTGCAGCAAGGGACCTGTTTGCAAGTGAAAGAGTTGTTCTATGAGTAAGGGACCTGTTTCTATCATCAAGGGAGATATTATGAAGATACTTTTTCTCAGCCTAGATATTAGCATATTTTCCAAAAAATAGTTTTATTTTAGAAAAAAATTATGTATTTAAATATATATTTCAAATACATGAACTTAAAGAATTTATTATTTTATGATTACTATTGTAATTAAATCTGAAGCTATAATCTTGTGAGTAGTTTTTGTAAAGTCTATAAAGACAATTTCTAAAGAATGAAATGAAGTTGGCTTTTACTTGAAAAGATAGCATTTTGTTGTATTATTTGGGCATATCTTAAATATATGCAGTGTTTGATGAACATTTATAGAAAATTCTTGAGTTGTAGTTCCCTGTCTCTTTTAAAAACCATTTTCATGTCTAGAAGACTTAGTATCTAAAATTGGGATTCTTTATGCTCTGGCTTCCTTATTTCTCATGCATTAGTACTTCTTGTTCAATTAGATAAAATAATGTTTTCTTAAGTTCTCTTCTTCCAAATTTCTGAAATTGTCAAATGAGTTATTGCTACCTGGGTTTTTGTGTCCTCATCATTGAATCTATATCATCATCTGATAAGCCTATACTCCATGCCCAATGGTTTATTTTTTATACAACCCAGCCAAATTTCATCATTAAATAGATAAATCTGGTCATAGAACTTAAAGTAAAACCTACTACTACATTAACCTAGAGTAGTTATGTTTTAGGGAGAGATCCCTCTCTAGGTTGAAGGGCTAACTTTCAACCTTAAATAGGTTAGAGGTTATCTTAGATGTTTTCCTGCAACTACGTTTCCTCCAGGAGATAACACTCTCAATGTTTCTTTATGCATCATATGGATCACACTTACTATGCCTTGTTGGGATCCACATTAGTCTCTTTATGGACTATCGTGTCTCACATCTCTTAACAATATTGTAAGGATTTAATGCTTTGGTAAAGACAATTGTCTATATGACAATAAGCCCATGAAATAGTAACCCTATTGAGAGTGAGACAATAACCCTATTTACAGTGAATTGATGACCTTATTAATAGTAAAGAAGTAACACTTGGTATGGTAATGCATTTGTATGTAATTGACATTTTATATGACGTGATTTTCATAACGATATGAAAATAATGATATAACAATGATCTTCATATAAGTCAATGATACATATGTTTATGCCTTTGACATGTGTTCTTTAGAGATCTATATGTATATGACAAGTTACCTTTGGTATATGGTAGTGACACTCTATGACTTATCTCCATGAAGATGAATGATGCATATCAGTAATCTTGATATGACAAAGTCCATGACATGATAGTATGGTTGCAACAGTGATATTGATGACACATATAACATGATGGATGATAGGTGTGACATTGTCGCTATAGTTTATGTGATATTGTATATGACAATGATATGGTACAAACACTCTTGGGCTTGTTTAGTTCAGTTCAAAAATGAAGTTTTGAACTGACTTGGGTTCGCCCTAGAAGGGTTGATGTGATTGTTGTATCTCATTCTCATTGTATTTTGTATCTCAACTGAAAAAATCATGAATATCTAATAGAAGAAGATTTTGTTTGGGCTTTCCCCCTTCTGGGTTTTCCCCTGGTCTTTGACCTAATTCTCGGTGTCTCTATTGTGTATGCTTTTCTTGTGTTGTTATTTATTGTTTTGTTGCATTGTTGATGTTATTGTTCTCTCTACATAGTTGCTAATGATGTTATGATGTTATGGGGTGAATGTTACATGTAAATGATGAAAAAGTTTGAAAATGCAATTATCTTTGATAGAGAACAATCTATCCCTAAAAATTAACATAGTATCAGAGATGGGTAGAAGAAAATTCATTGAGATCACCCATGTGAAGAAACCTATGATGAAGTTCATGATCAAAGTAGAGTGAAAGGGATGAAGATGGCAAAGACTTAAAAGAATTTTAGGGTTTGAAGGAAACCTTAAGAAACGCCATGTTTTTACAATAGAGATTAGTGTTTGTGAGAAAGCCTCAAAGTGGCGTTACATATGGTCATGATATGATCGGTGAGAAGCCCATGACAGATTCAAAGAAACCCTAGGAGAAGGGTATGTTGAACATTTAATGATCATCATATACATTGATGGTTGGACATGATTGATGATGAAAGAGATAAAGGATACAAGTGGTACTTATGAAGATTTATTTTTTCTAAAGACCATATGGACATATAGTTTATGGCCCATAGTACAAGATTAAGATGAGAGTTGATAACTTTCTCCAATCTTCTTTAAAGATACAATATATTAAATAAATATAATACTTTCCTTGATTTATTTTGATTATACCCCATATTAAATCAATTAGTATTATTATAGAATTAACAAGTTTGAATTAAATTTATTTTTAACCAATATTTCAAATTTAGGATTAATATTAATATCAATTTTATTAATAATTTAATATAATTTAACATTAATTCTTTAGTCATTTCATTCTAAATAAATTTAAATCAATTATGATTATTTATTCTAAAGTAAATCAATTCTAAATTAAAATTAATTCACATGATTATTTATCTTAATCAAATTTAAATTAATTAACCATATTTTTAATTTTTTGTAATAAAATTTGAATTTAAATTAAATTAAATTAATTATAATTAAAATAGTAAATAGATAATTAGTTAAAATTAATTGAAACTATTTTTTATTTGGTTTAATAGTAATCCAGATTATTATGATTAATATTAATATTCCTTAATCATTTTTTATAAAGTGGATTAATTAAATGAATTCTAACCATTTATCTAGATACATAATTCTAAATTCAAATTAATTTTATATTCAATTAATTAAATGTTACTTGAATCTTATCAAGTTTTTATTTAATTAAATATATTAACATTACTTATATTTTAATTTTTTAAAATTAACATTCTTAAAAAATTCTAAAATAAAATTAATTTAAATAAATAACAATAAAAATATTAGTTAATTGATTATTTTTTTTTATTTCATCCCTAATCTATAATTCAAATAAAATTCCGATAAAGTGTACTAATTGTAATAATTATCAAGTATTCTTAATAATTATTATCATCAATTATAAATAAAGGCATGGTTGGCTACCGACATTCCCATTCCATCTTAGCGCATTCCTCTATTTATTCATCCCTACAAGATTTGTCTTACACAATGATGGGCCATAGTGGATGGCTAGAATTCTAACAATTCTCGATGTGATGATTCAGGAAAAAAAACTCAACACAAATTACAAATCGAAGAACCCTCAAAACAATAATATTATAAAATTTATAAAAAAATATTAATTTGTATTTATAAATGTATATGAAAAATTCTCTACTTTATTAAAAATAATTATAAAATTCATTTAATAACTTATTTTCTTTTAATTTACTCTTCTAAAAATAATTAAAAATTTATTGTTCCAAAACCACTAACCCACTAAGTAACCATTTCTATAATTATGCTAAATAAATTTTATTAATTCAACAATACCATCCCCTACCATAAATTCTCTCTCTTTCCATCTCTACACTAAGTAACCATTTCTATATTTATGCTAAATCGGTTTTATTAATTCAACAATACCATCACCTACCATAAATTCTCTTTGTCCCTTTTCCCTCTCTACATTGACTTATCATTAAGGTTAGTTGGAGGTAGTGGTTGGTTGGATATTAATGTTTTCACTTAAAAGATTTCTCTAGGGGAGGCTCTCAGTTGCAAAGTTAATATTAGTCACCAGCATATGGATTTGGGAATGAGGTTGATTCAAGATCTTGATTGGTTAGTTGAGGGAAAATGACATTCAAAATGGGAAAAATCTTGGCTTTTAATATTTCCAACTTTGAAAAAGTCAAACAAACATATGAAATACAAAAAATTAACATCTATCATGAAAGGCTCCGCTCGATCTAGCACCCCATGACCAAATTCCAAATTCACATGTGGGTTGAGGATGACCAAATGAAGTCTATTCAAGATAGTAGTGATTGATTAGTTAAATTTTAATTTTTTCAAAGTTGTTATTGAAAATTGAAGGGTCTCAACTGCAAAGTTAATTTTCCTCTCAAACATATGGATTTGGGAATGAGGTGGATCAAGATAGTGATTGGTTAGTTGAAGGAAAATATCATTGGAAATGGAAAAAAAATCTGGATTTTTAATATTTTGAACTTAAAAAAATATTAGGAAATGCAAAAATTAACATCTTATTATGAAAAGCTCAACTACATCTGGTACCTAGATGACCACATGTACCGATGACCAAATTTACATGTGGGTTGAAGATGACCAAATGAAATCTATTCAAGATAGTAATAATTGATTATAGTAGTGATGACCCAATGAAATCTATTCAAAATAATAGTGATTGATTATAATATTCAAAATAATAGTGATTGATTATAATATTGATTGACTAGTTAAATTTTAATCTATTCAAAGTTGACATTGAAAATTGGAAAAAAAAAAAATAATATTGAAAATAGAAAAATAATATAGAAAAAACATCATAATAATTATGGAAAGTTCAGTTGCATCTGATAGGATGACTTAATTTACAATTAGATTGTTTTGCTGATTTCTTATTTCCAATAACTATTATATTTTCCTTACTTTTAACAATTTTTTTAACAATTTTCTTTCACCACACAATTAGATCAGAGATGATCTTATGTGAATATATACCAAATACATTTTCTTTTCCATATAAATGAAGTTACTAAATTTCTTTCACTAAAATTGTGATTCTTTGTCATTTGCTACATTTTCCAAAAGTGGAAAACATTAAAATCCATTGCCAGCCGTTAGATTTTCCGAAAGTGGAAAACATTAAAATGCATTTCCAGCCATGAGACGGTTTGTCTGATCCTTCAGTGACCAAGTGACGGAATTGCATAAGCGGTCCCAGGAAGATAGTGCCTCAGTGGGTGGAGGGTCAATTATGTCTTACATAAAATATAATCACTTTTTATTTATTAAAATATTATATGTTTTATTGTTTTAAAAAATATGTATATAATATTAATGAAGTTATTTATTTAATTTTTTTATTGGGTTAGAATTTCGTGCATATAAGTAAGATGTTATATTATTGATTTTTTTTAAATGATTATCAAAATTTATGATAAGAAATTTAATATATTAAATTAGCTTATTCTTATTAGTATGTATTTTAATTATTAAATTTGTGAATTTTGAAGGAAAATAAAACAATTATGCTATAATTATAAGCTTAGAAAGAATGGTTGCTTTCAAGTATGTGTTCCATGTCTTTGTCAATTAACTTATATTGATTTTTTTTGGGTAGTAATTAGAGATAATTTGGAGATTTGATATGATTACATGAATGTCATATTTTCCAAACAACTTATAGCAGAAAAGGCTCAAAGAACATCTTTCTAGGATTTGGTTATTTTAGATCTATCAAGCATATAGAGAATCAAATTTCTTACCGTGTATTTCATTTTTCTATGCTATGTATTAATTCCTTAATATTAAATAATAAAAAAGTTACACCTTAAGAAATTTGATACCACATGGTGATTGATACATCGGATTTATGCTAATTTATTTTATAGATGTTGTCATGTACATTTATATACATAACAATTACTTTTTTATTTAATAATCTTTTTGTCATGGAGATATGTATATGAGTAGGTTTTACATTTGGGTAATGTAATGTTACATGCTAACAACTCCGTCATCTTAGTATTATCGTAAAATTAACAATCTTTTTTTTTTTAATTCTAACTTCAAAAACATAAAATTCAAATTCATAATATAATATATATATATATATATATATATATATATATATATATATATATAATATTAGAGAAATTTGCATTTTTTAAATTATAAATTTTTATATTATTATTATTAGTGATATATGATAAAAATAACATATTTATTATTTATTATTTTAATTCAAAAACATAAATTTAAAATTACTTAAAATTATTTGTATTTTTATTTTTTAAAACCAAAATGAGAATTTTGTATTCATATCATAGCAAATACATCAAGTAGTACATAGCTATATCTTCAAAATTTCTTCTAAGTCTTCTTAACGAGAAAAACTATATTTTTTTCCAAAGGGACTCCAAACTCGACAACAAAAAATGGGGTTTTGTAGGTATATACCTTACAAAACTAACCCACCAAAAAATAAAATATACATCTTATACTATAATCCTTCATAATTGTGCAAGGTCAATCTATTTAGCTCTAAGGAATAGGAGAGGACATGATTTAGCCATTGATTTTTAATTCTCTAATCTTAATTTACACCCTTTCATTAGCACATAAGTCAACATCTTTATTGAGATCACAAAGAAGATGGAAATATGCTATTGAAGAGAACCCTTCCGCTACTTTTCTAATTCTTTTCATAGGAGTTTTTAAACTTTTGTCCCTCGAAGACGAGCCCTTCACCAAATGTTGAACGAGGGAGCCTACCAAAATAGTGAGAGACACTACCTAATTTTTTTTCACTAACTGAATCTCCTCATATATGGCATAATATTCAACTTGGTTTTCTTCATGTATCCTAAACCCCATGAATACTTTGTAACTTTGATTTCCTCTCGATCATAGAGCACCCCCTCTTGCCATCCTTTTGTAAGTTTGAAACATATCGAAATCCTTTTGGCCACCTCATCATTACGTTTAATGAGGGAGACATCTTCACATAATACTAAGCTCCAATTTGTTCACATCTATTCACTTATGAATATGCATTGTAGCTCAATTTCTCCTTTCTTCATCATGTCTCAAATGAAGAGATATAGTCATTGTTATACCCAAAGAATCACTTCATTTCCTAAGATATATCCAATATCCATCATAGGTATGAATGTACCATCCTTCATCTTTTACTTCCTTTTGAAGTAAGTCTTTCATGTGGTTATGTTGGTTGTTCCTTTTGTTACAATAATAATAACTTCATCAACTCTTCCATAAGCAAGTTTTGGTGCTTCCTTTGTCATGTAGGCAAGTATTTTGTACTACTACTACTCCCTTTGGCTTGAGAGATACTTTTAGTCATAATTTTATTTATCCCTTTTGATTCTTAGTATCAATAATGTTCTTGCAAACCTTGTTCAAGATATCATTTAAGAAAAAATTATAATGACAAACAATGGAAATAAATTGAGTCAAAATAGAAAGATAAAAATTGCTTCTTTTAGTTTGTAGTTGTTGAATCCCTTGTGATCCTAGCTCCCTTACGAAAATCCACTTGCAATCTTTATTCTTAACATTGATTATACAACTTTATTTCTTATAAGACTTATAAGAGCTATGGTTTTTTCATCCCCTATATCTTCTACTCACATTAAGTATTCCAAGTTTGCACTAGGGTTTATCCTTCAAACCCTAGGATTTACAATAGATTTCCCTTCTCCTTTTGTAAGAAAATCCTTCTTCCTTCTATATAGCTTAGTACTTTCTAATGTTTTCATAATTCATTGTAACATTAGTCTTTATAAAGGTATTCCTTTTAGAGGAAGGATTTACCATATAATTATAAAGAAAGTACCAATGCAATGCATAAAAAAATAGTTAAAAGAACAAGAAACTTGAATAGAGAAAAAGATACTTATATCTTGATTAAAAGAATCCTTTGACTTCCTTTGAGGTGGTTGGTTATCCACATCCTTGACCATCATTTGTTTCTTTTGAATCATAAATGCCAAGTCATCTTTATGCTTATCAAAAAAATGAATCATATATCTATATTATATCTATTGCATTATGGTTTCATCTCCAAAACCCTGGGATTCAAAATTTTAATACAATTTGTAGTTTCCAAGTTTTCTAGGGTTTTCAAACCTTAAGACTTCCAATATCTTGTGTCATACAACCATAACGATCTCAAGAAAAATTCCACTCTTTAGAGTTTAGGAGCCTAGCTCCCTCTGACATGAATTATCTTTTAATATTATTGTTTTTCATCTTAGAATTATGTTCAGCCTTATTCCATCAGTCAATGAAGGATGTTCCTTCCAACAAAGACACAATCATTACAGTTTGAGTCCTATTTTCAAATCTCCAATGGAAGTAAGGTGCTTTTATAAAAAAAATCTTGTAGTGCCAAGATTTCATAATGGGGATAATTCTCTCTTGGAAATACTTGAAATCCTTAGAACCTTAATTTTCTTGTAAAATGAACTCATCTTGAAGCTTACTCCGGCAACTTAGCTTTTAACCTAGCTCAAGCAGGGTAGGTATTAACTTTAAAAATCTAGTCTTCTTAACTTTGGAAGTTCTTCAAATGTTCCCTTAGATCAATCCTTTGTTTGCTTCATAAAATTTGGTCTAGTTTCCAAAAAAAAATTCTCTTTGGCTTTGGGTTTTGATCTTCAATGCTTTCCAAAAGTAAATTTCATCTCTTTCAATGGTTTCTCTTTCACCTAGGCTTTGATAACATGTTAATTTTTCTTATAATAGAAACGAATTTCCTATCTGAAAATTACTTCCAATGATTCATAATCTCAGCTTGTCTTTATGTTACTTACATCATTAACTAATTATACATATAAAATCTCAACTATGATACAATAATAACCATAGGATCATAAAGATATATATGGACACAAGAAGAGACACAACATTACTTTGTGAAACCCAACCTTGGGAAGAAACCAACCAACTTTTCTTCTAAGGATAACTCAATCTTCAACAAACTTTAGAATATAAATTGTCTATAAATATGTGCCAAATTCCAAGCACAAATACCAATGAAATGTGTTCAAAGGAGAGAGGCTATTTGACTTCTATTTATCTTAATCAAATCAAGTTAAGAAGTTGCATTTTAGTATGCCTAGAAATATCTGTGAAAAATCTTGGCCTTCTTTAGAAATTCATCTTTCTGCATTGGCTTCGGAAACTCATCTTTTTGTGTCTACTTCAGAAACTTGTCTTTCTTTGTCTACTTCAAAAGCTAGGCTTTTTGCCCATAGATGCATCTAGTTCATAAAGTCATATTCTTGTGTCTTATCTCCTTCACTTAAATGAGCAGGAGGTATCGTGTCTTGTTAGATTCTTATTGATCCAATTGGGGAATTCAAATTGAGTATTTATATTGGTCAAATGGGTTCCGTTTTGACCAAGGTTCACCTCTATTGGGGGGGACAACTTAGGCTTCTTAGAGCCTACATAAAAAATATAATTTCCTTTTAATATTTATAATTTTATTTTTTTGATTTTGAAGGTTCCTTGGCATGTGGGAATACTTCCCGATGCTACAAAAATCAATATAGGGGTGCTCCCCTTTGAAGGACTTAGGAGCTAGAGGATATCACAAGAAGATATGACATGTCCCTTGATTTCAAGGGTGGGTTAATTGGAGGAAACTATAGGTAGAGATGGTATAGTGTCCCAATCATAGTACTTAGGGGAGGTGCCCAATGTAAGATCAAGGCATCAAGGGTCTTCTTTGTGTTATTCATTATTATGTATTTCAGAGACTTTAATATCTAGGGATGGTCCCCACTAAAGTTAAGGCATTTAACAACTCCCTTTTGATTCCTTCTCTCTTAATTACCTCAACCGCTATGAGAGTTCCCCAATGGAACCCTAAGAATTTGAAATGGGAAGATAGAGAAACAAGGTAATGGATTTGAAGGATTTCCCATCAATCAATAGGGATTATAATGGAATTTAACCATTAAATGGTACAAAAAAATTACTACAACAAAAGATATTAAACAAGTATTATGTATTCAATCTCAAGGGGTGGTCCCAACTAGTTGATTAGACCATCCAAAAGGTATTTTTCCTTAACTTGATTTCAATGGTCGTCCCCATTAAAGGAATAGGGAACTTGAGGAGATTGCTAAAAATATGATTTAGTTTCTTGATTTTAAGGGTGGTCCCATAGAATGATATTGTAGATAGAAATGGTATAGTGTCACTGTCTTGGTACTCGGAGGTGGTCCCTAAGGTAATATCAAGACATCAAGGGCCTTCTCTATTACGTTCGTTGTGATGGATTTTAAAGGATTTTATCTTTGGTTGTGGTCCTCACTAATGGAACAAAGCACGATGAGGTATGTGACACCTCCATTTTGAATAATTATCTCTTGGTCACCTTGACCCCTATGAGTGTCCCCCAATGGTACTTGGGGAATAAGAGATGAGAAGAGAGAGAAGAAATCCTATGGAGCTAAAGGATTTTGTCCCAATCAACAAAGCCACAATATAATAGCAACAATCAAAGAGACATACAAGTGAATAAACAAAGACAAGTATGCAAGTAGAAAGAAATTTTTGGAATCATATACATGTGTTGGGCTAATTAGATACCTTAGTTATTAAAATATTTCATACATTTTTCAACCTAGGGTCCAAATTCTTATAATATGTTGTGCACTATATGTGCAAGATACACATTATTAAGTTTCATTAGTTTGTTTAAGAAACAAAATTTGTATCATTAGCCTACAAATTGAAATGAAATTATGAGAAGAAAATGCACCACACTTCATAAGAAAATAAATCACACTTGAAAAAGTAAACAAATGGAAATAGAATGCATCACATATTAAGTAATGCTTTACAAACTTCACATTTCTCTCTTCTTTCTTATCTCCTGAGAAGTTTAGCCACTTTCCCTTGAAGTTGGCCTTATCTCTCTTGTTCAAATATGTTCAAAACTCAACCCTATGCTTGGACTTCTCATAACAATACTTATCCTTTTGGATATTGTCCTCCAAGTTTATCGACTCATCAAACATAATTATATCTCAATAAGCTTGTGGTAACCCACTGAGGTACATTTGAATATTAACCTTTTCATTTCTAATGTACAACACATACCTCAATAGTTCTAACACTATGCTGGTGAATCATATGTGGTAATTTCTTAGCTTGTGTGTGTGGAACTCTTTTAAAATTTGTTGTCATGGTACCTCTCAAATAGGTGCTTCTCTCAAAAAATATTGTTTTTTTTGTTTTATTATATATATATATATATATATATATATATATATTATATAATATATATTTATAAATATATAGTATATATTAGATTAATATATTATATAATATATATATATATATATGATATATATATAATATATATATAGATAATTTAATTTAAAAATAAAACTTAAAATTACTTTAAAATTAGTTTATATTTTTATTTATTTTAAACCAAAATGAGAATTTTGTATTCATATTATAGCTAATACATCAAGTAGTACATAGTTATATCTTCAAAATTTCTCCTAAGTCTACTTATCGACAAAAACTACAAATTTTTCCAAAGGGACACCAAATTGTAAAACAAAAAATGGGGTTTTGTAGGTATATACCTTACAAAATTGACCCACCAAAACAAAATTACATCTTATACTGTAATCCTTCATAATTGTGCGAGGTCAATCTATTTAGCTCTAAGGAATAGGAGAGGGCATGCTTTGGCCATTGATTTTTAAATCTCTAATCTTAATTTACACCCTTCCATTAGAGCATAAGTCAACATCTTTATTGAGATCACAAAGAAGATGGAAATATTCTATTGAAAATAACTCTTCTGCTACTTTTCTAATTCTTTTCATAGGAATTTTTAATTTTTTGTCCCTCGAAGAGGAGCCCTTCTCCAAATGTTGAACAAGGAAGGAGTCTACCAAAACAGTGAATGATGCTAGCTGATTTTCTTTCGCTAATTGAACCCCTGGTAGAGGGCATAATCTTCAACTTGGTTTTTTTCATGTATCCTTAAGCCCCATGAATATTTTATAACTTTGATTTCCTCTGGATCACAGAGCACCCCATCTTCCATCCGTTTTAATTTTAAAACTCATAACTTAGTTAGAAAATAATATAATATATTATATATATATATATATATTAATATATATTATTTTCTAAACTAAGTTTATTTACGCTCATGCTACATGAGCACACATGAGACTAGACCTATAGAGCCTCAATGCGAGATAAGTCTAAGTTGACTTTATCTCCTTGAGCGCAATGATAGATCTATGACTCAATATGGAATCAACCATTCAAACACATATGGTAAATCTAGTGAGCCAAATGTTTAGTTGCCAAAATTAAATAAGCAATTGTATGGTTTCCAAAGTTAAATAATAATAATGTAAATGAATGAATTATAATAAATTCATTGCACATAGAGAAAAGTATATGGGTTTTGAGTAAAACCAATAGAAAGTATGGGCCAGAGGGTAGTGCCATCAACTCTTTGCCAACCAGAGCACCATTTTTAAGAATACAAGTAAGATTATGTTCATTTGTTGAATTAAAATTTTTAAACTTGTTGTTTTAGGTGTTGAACTCTTTATCTTTCTTATATATTTCCTTACCAATGGGTTGTTATTTATTGAATTTTGGATGGAGAAAGGAATTTATGAATGAAAAAAGAAAGCATCCATGTACGTGATGCAATTGGAATGTTTATTTGCAATAGAATAATTTATACTATTTTTATTTCATAAATTTTATGAAGGTTAAAACTAAGGTTATGCCAAAAGTCTTGCCAATAGTTTAAAAGGGATAAAACCAAATTTATTATGTGTAAATTTGCTAGAACAAGAAGTTTGGAACTAGTCATGTGTATGTATTATCAATTTTTTGAAGTGTGCTAAAATTATCCTCTATTTGCATGTTTTTCATTGAGTGTAATCCATTCCCTATCTTAGTATAAAGTGATAAAAGAGTAGTGCAAAGCATTGATGCTATGATATTAGTCTAACAACAATCCTACAACCATTTTAGTTTGTTTGACATAACATGGTGGATTTTGAGAGGAGAGAACTCTAAGTGTTGGTTGCATGAAAACCCATTATACCGGGGGCTTCACTAGGGGAGCATTACCATACCACATGCATTCATATTGTAGGATATATATTGAGGAAAAAATGACATAATATATTGGGGGTAAAGGACTTTTTATTGGAAGGTATTAAAAATGGAGCTTAAAGTTAAGGAAAAATTATAAAGGGGTGTAAAAAATTGTTAATGAAAAAATGGATACCTATAATATCTAATGAAAGTAGGGGTTTTCCTAATTGGAAAGGTGTATTTGGTTGATATTGGTAGGGGGTTAAATAATGTGATTTTTAAAGGTATTTTCCAATATGTAATCAAATTAAGGGTATTGTATAATATTCCATGAATTCACATGATATGTCAAAGGTTCATTGTGTGAAGCCCCCATGCATTATGATTAGATATACCATATTGGGAGTAGAATAATACAATGACATAACTTCATATTCATAAGTTCTTTTATGAACTCACCAATTTTCCTTGTTTACTGTATTCCAAATCTATAATTGAATATGGGATATCATATATTTTTCTAAAGAAAATCAATATAGTTTATGATTGTTAATATGGAAAAATATGTTAATATCTTCTCTAAATGCAAAGGTCCATCTTATTTTGTCAATAGGGGATGGGAGAGTTTAACCTAAAGAGTAGTTCAATGAAAACGTAAACATGTGCAGTAGGCCTTAAGAGTCTACTTTTACATTCTTATAATTAATTACATTTGAACCTAAAGCCTTATGCCCTAAAATATCAAAACACCATATGCATATTATTAATAAATTAAATAGACAAGAATATACTTCAAACTTCTTTTTATTTTGTGATTCTTTTATAAAATATGCCTAAATAATCTCAAAATTGTATATGTGTCATACTGGTATACATTGTTGTACAACTACATAGGTGACAAAATCGATTGCTCACAAAGATCTAATCTTAACCTTTCCATAACATGATGAAGAGTTAGAATTTTTGGTCACTAGAGTGGTCCCTACGAGATAACTAGAGAATTAAACATGTATTATCTATTTGATTCATATGTTGAGGAGAATTTTGCTTGGGTCTCTTGTGAAAGACCATGTTATAGGAATGGATGGGTTCCATCACCTTCCATATCATATTTATAATACTTTCAAGGCTTCAGTATCGAGGGGTGGTCCCCACTAGTCAATCAAATCATCAAAGATATTTTAAAGGTGGTCCTTCTGGTATTTTAAAGGTGAACTTTATGTATCTCCTTTGGTCAACATAAGATTCACCTTCTATAAGGTGGTATTTTAAAGGTGGTCCTTTTGGTATTTTAAAGGTGAAACTTATCTATCTCTTTTGGTCAACATATCCAAGTCATTTTGGCTTCTAAGGAGAAGATCTATCCAATCTTATAGTTTCCCTAGAACATTCACTTTTAGTTGACCTCACCAAGTCGTTTTGGCTTCAAAAATGAATGCATTCATCTCTACCTAGTCAAGATCCTTTATGACATAGCCAAATCCTTTTGGCTACCTCATCATTTCTTTTAATGAGTGAACCATCTTCACATCATACTAAGCTCAAATTTGTTCACCTCTACTCATTTATGAATATGCACTAGAGCTCAAATTCTCCTTTCTTCATCATGTCTCAAATCAAGTGATCTAGTCATTGCTGTATGCAAAGACTCACTTCATTTCCTAAGATATATCTAATATTCATCATAGGTACCAATATACCATCCTTTGTCTTTTACTTCCTTTTGAAGTAAGTCTTTCATGTGGTGATATTGGTTGTTCCTTTTGTTACAATAATAATCATTTCATCAACTCTTCCATAAGCAAGTTTTGGTGCTCCCTTTGTCATGTAGGCAAGTCTTTTGTATTACTACTACTCCGTCTGGCTTGAGAGATACTTTTAGTCATAATTTTGTTTATCCCTTTTGATTCTTAGTATAAATAATTTTCCTAAAAACCTTATGCAAGATATAAAGTAAGAAACAAATATAAGGACAAATGATGGAAACAAATTTAGTTAAAATATAAATATAATAATTACTTATCTTTTATTTTGTAGTTGTCAACTCCCTCGTGATCCTAGTTCCCTTACGAAAATCCACCTGTAATCTTTATGCTTAACATCGATTATACAACTTTATTTCTTGTAAGAATTATAATAAATAGGGTTTGTTAATCCCCTATATATTCTACTTGCATTAAGTATTCCATGTTTGTGTTAGGGTTTAGCCTTCAAACCACAGGACTTACAATAGGTTTCCCTTCACCTTTTGTAAGAAAAATCCTTCTTCCTGCTATATAGCTTAGTACATTCTAATGTTGTATTAAGTAATTGTAACATTAATATTTATAAATGTCTTCCTTTTAGAGGAAGGGTTTACCATATAATTATAAAGAAAGTACCAAAGCTATGCATAAAAAAATATATTTAAAATAACAAGAAATTTGAATAGAGCAAAGATACTTATATCTTAATTGAAAGAATCCTTTGAATTCCTTTGAGGTGGTTGGTTATCCACATCCTTGACCATCATTTTTTAATTTTTAATCATCAATGCCAATTCATCTTTATTATTACCAAGGAAATGCATCATATATCAACATTCTATCTATTGCATTATGGTTTCATCTCAAAAACCGTAGGATTCAAGATTTTAATACAAGTTGTAGTTTCCAAGTTTCATAAGGTTTTTAGACCTTAAGACTTCCAATCTGTTGTGTCATACAACCATAATGATCTCAAGAAAAAAATACACTCTTTAGATTTTAGGAGCCTAGCTCCCTTTTACTTGAATTATCTTTTAATATTGTCGTTTTTCATCTTAGAATTATGTATAGCCTTATTCCATAAATCAATGAAGGATGTTCCTTCGAACAAAGACACAATCATTACATTTCAAGTCATATTTTCAAATCTCCAATGAAATAGCAGTGTTTTTATAAAAAATCTCTTGTAGTGTCAATATTTCATTATGGGGATAATTCTCTCTTGGAAATACTTGAAATCCTTAAAACCTTAATTGTCTTCTAAAATGAACTCGGCTTTAAACTCAATCCCTCAACTTAGCTTTTAACCTAGCTCAATTTGGGTAGGTCTTGACTTTAAAAATCCAATCTTATTAACTTTGGCAATATTTCAAATGTGGCCTTAGATCAAGCCTTTATTTGCTGCAGAAAATTTGGTCTAGTTTCCAAACAAAGTTCTCCTTAGATTTGATTTTTTTATCTTCAACTCTTTCCGAAATTAAATTTCATCTCTTTCAATGGTTGCTCTTTCACCTAGGCTTTGATACCATGCTGATTTTTCTTATAATAGAAATGAATTTTATAATATGAAAATTACTTCCAACGATTTGTAACCTTAGGTTGTCTTTACGTTGATTATAGCATTAAGTAATTATACATAGAAAATCTCAACTATAATGAAATAATAACCATAGGATCATAAAGATATATACAAACACAATAAGGGACACAAGATTACTTTGTGAAAAACCAACCTTGGGAAAAAACCAACCAACTTTTCTTTTAAGGAGAATTCAATATTCAACAAAGTTTATAATATAGATTGTTTATAAATATGTGCCAAATTTGAAGCACAAATACCAATCAAATGTGGTCAAAGGAGAGAGAATATTTGACTTCTATTTATCTTAATCAAATCAAGTTAACAAGTTTCATTTTGGTATGCCTAGAAAGATCTGCACAAAATCTTGGCCTTCTTCAGAAAATCAACTTTCTTCATCTGCTTCAGAAACTCGACTTTTTGCATCTGCTTCAGAAAGTCGTCTTTCTCTGTCTACTTTGAAAACTCGACTTTCTACCCAGAGATGCATCTTCTTCATAAACGCATATTTTTGTCTTATCTCCTTCACTTAAATGAGTAGAACGTATCTTGTCTTGTTAGATATGAATTTATCCATTTGGGGAAGTCAAATTGAGTATTTATATTGGTCAAGTGGTTCCCCTTTTGACCAAGGTTCACCTCTCTTGATGGGGCCAACTTAGGCTTCTTAGAGCCTACATAAAAAATAAAATTTCCTTTTAGTATTTATAATTTTCTTTTCTTGATTTTGAAGGTTCCTTGGTATGCGAGAATACCTCTCGATGCGACAAAACTAAACATAGGGGTGGTCACATTTGAAGGACTTAGGAACTAGAGGATATCAAAAGAAGATATGACACGTCTCTTGATTTCAAGAGTGGGTTAATTGAAGGAAAATATAGGCAGATATTGTATAATGTCCTAGTTATAGTACTTAGGGGTGGCTCCCAATGTAAGATCAAGGCATCAAGGGTCTTGTTTGCCTTATTTATTATTATGTAATTTAGAGACGCTAATATCTAGGGGTGGTCCCCACTCAAGGTAAGGTATATAATGTCTCCCTTTTGATTCCTTCCCTCTTAATTACCCCAACCCCTATGAGTGTTTCCCAATGGAACCCTAGGAATTTGAAATGGGAAAGAAAAAAGAGGTCATGGATTTGAAGGATTTCCCCCAAAATCAATAGGAATTATAATGGCATTGAACAATCAAATGATACAAAACAGTTACTACAAAAAGAGAGATTAAATAAGACTTATGTCTTTAATCTCAAGGGATGGTCCCAACTAGTTGATTAGAGCATCCAAAAGGTACTTTTCCTTAACTTTATTTTCAATGGTGGTCCCCATTAAAGGAATGAGGAACTTGAGGAGATTGCTAAAAATATGATTTAGCTTCTTGATTTAAAGGGTGGTCCACGGGAGAATATTGTAGGTATATATGGTATAGTGTCACAATCTTCATACTGGGAGGTGGTCCCTAAGGTAATATCAAGACATCAAGGGACTTCTCTACTACATTAATTGTGATGGATTTTAAAGGATTTTATCTTTGGATGTGGTCCTCACTAATGGAACAAAGCATCATGAGGTATGTGACACCTCCATTTTGAATAATTATCTCTTGGTCACCTTGACCTCTATGAGTGCCCCCCAATAATACTTGGGGAACAAGAGATGAGAAGAGAGAGAAAAAAGACTATGGAGCTAAAGTATTTTCTCCCAATCAATAAAGACAAAAGATAATAGCAACAATCAAAGAGACATACAAGTGAACACACAAAGGTAAGAATGCAAGTAGAAATAAATTTTTGGAATCATATACATGTGTTGGGCTAATTAATTACCTTAGTTATTAAAATATTTCATACATTTTTCAACCTAGGGTCCAAATGCTTGCAATATGTTGTGCACTATATGTGCAAGATAAAAATTCTTAATTTGCATTAGTTCGTCTAAGAAACAAAATGTGTATCATTAGTCTACAGATAGAAATGAAATTATGAGAAGCAAATGCACCACACTTCAGAAGAAAATAAATCACAATTGAGAAAGTAAACAAATGGAAATATAATGCATCGCACATTAAGTAATGCTTTGCGAACTTCAAATTCTCTCTTCATGCTTATATCTTGAGGAATTCATCCACATTCCATTAAATTTTCCCTTATCTCTCTTATTCCAATATGTTCAAAACTCAACCCTATGCTTAGATTGCTCATAGAAATACTTATCCTTACAGATAGTGTCCTCCAAGGTTCTCAACTCATCAAACTTAATTCTATCTCAATAAGCTTGTGGTGACCCACTGAGGTACATTTGAATAGTAACCTTCTAAGCTCTAATGTACAACACATACCTCAATAGTTCTAAGAATATGTTGGTGTAAACAAATGTGGTAAGTTTCATTAGCTTATGCATGTGGAACTCTTTAAAAAAAAATTCACAGTACCTCTCAGAAATATTTCTCAAATTTTATCCATGACAATTCTCTCTCTCTAATTCCCTTGACATATCTCAAACCCTCACACTATATATTAGCTTTGCTCTTCATGCTGAAAATGGCTACTCTGACCTTCATGATTCTAAAGTAGTCATGGACTGAAATACTTCTTCATTCCCAACAAACTTCTGATTCTTTAGCCTTCATACCTTCTCCATCAAAGTTAGGGGGCTTTGCTTTCTTAAACTCCTCCAACATTAATTTTTTCTCACTCCTCCTTTGCTATTGATGTCTTCTAATTGAAACACTAGACAACTACTCATGGTTATTTACACTTCTTTGTGGAGCTCCTCCTCTCACTCTTTCTTCACTTTCCTATTGATTTTTTTCTTTGACCTGATTCCTTCTACCCTTTTAGTCTCCAATCCATGCTACCATACTTCAGATCAACTTTATTTTTATTTGTGCCTACTTAGGTAGTTGGAACCAAACTCATATTTCTTTTTCCATTGCAGATCTGACAAGCTTTGTAAAATCATCACATTTACTTATGCTTGTTTTTCTTCATCTTTGAAAATCCTTTCATTGTTTACCTTACAACTTCTCAACTCATCCCTTAAGCTCCCGAGGGTGTCCATCTGGTGAGGGGAATTTTCTTCAATCCTTTTCCTAATTATGTTGGGATTTATCTATGTTGTATTTTACCATTTTTTTGCCCAATCATTTATTTCCATGCTATAAATTTGTGTCTTCTTATGTTCTATCACACAGGCATAGCTACTAATTAAATCTAGAATGAATATAGTAATTTATTTCCTTGGTATATCAACATTAAGTATGTTAATTTGAAGTTGTTCACAATACAAAAACCCATGTTAGTCACATAAAATAAAAAGACATGTAAGCATCCTATCAAGGTTAGCAACCACATTAGTTGTAAATCCAAAAAAATTAGCATGTGCAATAGTTAAATTTTTGTATTAATTTAGTTTGTGAGCCACTTCAGGGCCAGTATTGAACCTGAGCTTTGATATTACTTTTTAATGCTCCCTGCCAGCCCCTTGTCCCATCTTGGATTGTGAGAGGTGTTATTTGTTTTCTTTAACCTAAACCCAAACGTATGTTGTAGGGATGGGGTTACAATTTTATTTTTTTTGTAAAGTCTTCAAATCTTAGAGAAAATTCCTGCACTTTGTTTAGTTTGTTGTGATATTGACAATGACATAAATTTTACCTCAATCTAATTCTTGTATTGAAATGTATTCCCCTTAGAATTCTATCCAATCATAGTACGCCATGTCAACATTGACCTTCCACATAGCATCCATGGTCCCTACATCGCCCATGTGGCACTACCATGACAATGTAGGTGTGGGGCCCACGAAATCCTCACTCATGGTGTTATGTGACACTTCATCATTAATATATCCGACCCGCAGCTCATCCATCCTTTCAACCTTGTGCTACTACACTACACCCATGGATGGATGGATCTTTGGATCTATATGTACTTGAGGGAAATCTGGTTCAAGGCCTACCATACACCATGTAGTGTCCATGTGGTGGCCCTTAGCACTATCACATAGCCTAAAATTGGGGTCCAATGATTCCCCATGCCTTGGATTTTTTTCATTTCTTTCTCATTATATCCATCCCATGAGCATCTAGCCATCTCAATGACGAAGCAATCCTTACCACCCCAGACCCCTCAATTTACAGATCCAAAACTTTGTGCAAAGGTAATTTATCATCCAGGCTCATATGGTCATGTGTGTATGGGTTGTCCTTGTTGACCTCTAGATCCCTAGATTCCCAATGCAGAAGGTGATTGAAAGGAGATATATGGATTGAATGAGGTATGATCCACTCATGAAGTAACCACTCCTTTTTAGCTTTGAACCGCAATTCACTAAATAAGGGTGACATCTGATAGAAGGATTTGACCCAAATGAGGTGCAACCTACATGCAAAGGAATGATTCCTTACCAGACCCTTACCTCGAATCACTAGATTTTGTAGGTACGCTAAGGGAAAAGGAAATTAAGAGAAAATAGGATCATTTCTTATGGCAAGGGAAACAGTCCGAACACCAAATTCCTAAGATGTGATGAATGAGGTTAATCCTTGACCTCTAGTAGATAACATCAATATACAAACCACTCATACAGGTTTTCAACTCACTGTTAAGAAGTTTAACACACATTCATTAATATAGTGACTTCTAATTTAATAATTGGAGCCATGATCCAAACGATACCAACAAGGAAACTTGTAGAAATTCAAAGTTTGCAATAACTTTCACAAGGTAAGGACCCACCAACACAATCATGAGTAAGGCAACAATTTTCCCAATTTCAATAATTAATGTAACTGAGAAATTATAACATAGTTTTTTAGTAATGAGTAAAATTCAAATAATCAATATTAAACATATAAGATATCTTGAAATTTATGAAGATAAAGGTAACCACATAGTTCAAGCATTCATTATCACCAAGAATACATAAGATAGCTCATCAACCATGAATATGATAGTGATTTTATGCATTCTATCATGAGTAATACAAAACCACACATATTCCATTCACATAGAAAAAAATTTCATAATCCATAATTCAAATATGCATAAGCCATTATGCATTGGAATAAATGGAAATGGTTGGCAACTGAAGGAGGGACTTCAACTCTCCACCCAACCATAGGCTAGATACACTACCATATTTCCTGCACTTGACCATCCCTGACCTATATCCAAGGTCTAATGGGATTCTTGCATAGGGGAATTTTACTCCAAGGCTTGATCAAACACTTAGTAGATACATTTCACTATCCAAGTGGTTTAAAAATTGTATTTTCATCATAAAAAATACGTGGGTGTATAACCCATCATCCAGGTGGTTTAACAACTCTCCAACCAACACCATAGTGGTTCAAATTTCCTTTTCCAATTGGTTTATCGACTATACAATAAACACCACAGTGACCCACTTACTCTCTTAGTTTAATCACATGGCTTCACATAAGGCCTAGACGGGAATAATGCTCAGTTCTAGGAGATTGGATCCACTATTTTGGTGGTTTAGTAGTTGCCTTTTCATAGCAAGAACTATGAAGTTTTGTAATCCACTCTCCAATTGATTTGAAAACTCTTTATCAAGCACCACAATGGCTCAAATTTTCCTTTCCGAGTGATTTATCATTTATACATCAAACACCACTGTGATTTGTAATTCATTGGGCCTCCCACTAACCATTTAGGTTGAAACGCCAAAACTTAGAGCATAATCAAAGGGACATTCTATTCTAGTTCAGTATTTCCAATAACTTCTAGATCTTTTCTTCTCTACAAGGCATTTTTCTTTATCTACTGTCTAATATGTGTGATCTTCTCTGCATATTTTTTTGTGTCTCTTTTCTTATATTCTCCCTTCCCTCCCCCGTGGTTCCCTCACCTTTTTCTTCCCAATATAGTCACTCCCTACCTCAATTCATGAGGAGAGGACAAGGATGGGTGTTCTCCTCCAACCTTATTTCCCACTCAAAGACTTCATAGTATGTCAATGTGGGCAGCCCATGGTCAACGTGATAGTTAATGGGAATAATTGAGGTAGTTACAACATAATCACAACACACCACAAGTAATCCAAACAACCCATGCAACCCACTCCCCCCCCCACCCCACCCCCCCATCCTCCCCAAGAAAACTAGATGTGTGTTTGTCCCATTGTCCAACCATCAATTCTTTTTCACCTAAAGTAAAAATATTCCCAAAAATTAATATAGTGATATTTACATATACAAGGTGTACCAAAATGGGTTGTTTCAGGAGAAATATGTCCACAATCAAATTTCACTCACTCTACAACATACATATTATTTTTTGTAACTTGTCTTTGAATGGTTTAATCAACAATAAATATCTTTAGTTTTTCTCCATGAGAACTAATATTGTGGGCTCTTGTGTGACCTCTCTTCACACTCGGGATAACATGGATTATATTGCCTCATTTCTTTACGCTATTTGTGGTCTAAATGCTTGGCTTGATTCTAGAAGTAATTGTGCACCTATATACTTATTGACAGTGTTGGAAATCCATCAACCAAGGGGGTCTCCCGAATGTGAAGTCCCAATTAGACCTCACATCATTTGGGAAAGCAGCCCCGTCAGGGATATTGGCTCGACTGCCATATATTCTTAGTTGGGGAGCTCAGGGTGCTAGACTAGGGCTTGAACACTTATATTTCCCATTGTACAATTATGGAAGGTAGAGGATCCCAGGTGATTGTGCAATTACACAGTTCAATGGCTTAGGGTTGAGGCTTGAGCTCGAGACTCCACAAATTCATAGTTTAGGCTAGACTGTGTAGGCAAATTGTGAAATTTTAAAGCTCAGTGAGTCAGGCTGCAGGGTTTTGCACAATTTTTGTCAATTACATAGTTCTGGGAGGAAGAGCAGACTTAGTGATTACATAGTTGCATAGCTCAAGAGCTCAAGGTTTGGGCTTGAGGTCAGAGACTGTGTAGTGCATAGTTAGAGATAGGCTGGAGAGTTGGATTGCATAATTTTGGAGGCCAAGGCTTGAGCTTGAGCACTGAAGTTGCACAATGCGCAGACCTTGAAGGTAAGAACTATGCATTATGCAGTGTTAAGAGTTAGAGGGCTAGGACTGCGTAATTCACAGTTCAGTAAGGCTGGATGAGGTTAGGTTGTTGGGAATTTTCTAAAATTTGGCTAAGTGTAGGATGAGTGAAACTAATGACAATAGTGATAGGAATTTACTATTATCACGCACTTATATTTCTTGACAACACAACATAGATCATCTAGAACATATTAAAAAAATACTTCCCTCAGTGTCACAACCTTTCCGACAACTTACGACAAGTGCAAAATTAAGGATACACTTTGCAACAATTGTGACGACACTTGTGCAATAGTGTTTAAAGCTTTGGAAACGATTGAGATGGAGGTTTACATGGCAAGGATACCTCTTGAAACTACCAAAACAAGATTATGTACATTGTGCGACACTTAACATGCAAGAAGACGACAAGTTCTAAAGTGTGAATGACACTTGCAATATGAGAATGGGAGTGAAAGCAACACATGCCAGAGTGAATATAACATGAAAACGACACTAATTAGAGTGGAAGAAAGCAAAAGTGTCAACTAAAACCATGAAAACGACACTTGCGAAAAGAAAAGGTACGCGAAAGAAATAACTTGCAAAACTCATCGAAATAGAAGTACAAATGTAACTAGAAGTGAGAAATTGTTGATGTCAGTGTGCACTAACTATTGACATGGATTGGGGATCGCACAAGCGTAGTCTTGATGGACCATGCTATGCTTGTTCAAGCTTGCATAGAAGAATGTGTGCATGGACTTGTTGTAAGATGAGCATGTGTGAGAAAGTACCGTTGACACTTCCAATCCAAGAAGGGAGCTCAAGAGAATCAACTAACTAAGAAGTGACTACAGAATGACCTATCGCAAGATCTGCAATAGGGTCCAAAATTCGTGTGCAGGTAAAATGTTGGAGGGTGTTTGTCACAAGGACAATAATACTCATCACACTGGTGGTTTTTCAGGTGGTCCTTTAGTGGTTCTAAAATAATCAAGGAGGTTTCCACAAACCAATCTTTGAATACCATGTAAATTCCATTAAAATTGGTGGTTTTGTATTTTGGATCTCCCCACTTTTAATTGTTGAATAGGTTTGTGAGGGTGGAGGAGGAGAAAAAATGAATTATAATGGTTGATCTCGAAGTTGTATGAACTCGATTTGGAGAGATGATTTTACATTAGCTTGGTGGAAATTATTTTGGACATTTGACTTTATGGTTGAGCGTGATATGATGAGGGATTTACTTGAAAAACCCATCCAAATTTAAGATAGTTCTTGCTGCTCCATCTATATCACAATATTTGAGAATATGAGGCATGCATATTCTACAAAAATCTACATTGAACTCAATTTGGGAACACCACCAAATAATTTTGACTTAGAATGATGAATATTGTTATTATCCCATCTTGTTAAAGTCCTTCCCTCTATTGATATTATCTTGCAACTTCTACCCTTCACCTTTATATGGAATTCACCATCTAAGGCCTATTATCCAAATGTCATTAGATAAACATGATTTGACATGAACAAATACAAATAAGAAAAGTTGCAATGCGAAGGTCTATGTATTATGCAACATTTTTCAAAATATATAACATCTAAATGAGAAAAACTAGACTCTACATTGAGGAGTTTTAGAGGTTCCATCGATACCGCCTTTGGATAATAGAAGTGCTAAACATCTCAATATTGTTCTAATAAAGGAACAACAAGAGTACACTCGTGATTGTTAATTTCCTATGCCAATGTATTTTTAGTGCTATCCATGGAAACTGTATAATGGACTACTAAAATAATAAATGATTGAGAGTTTAAAAAATGCTCACTACTTATCCTACTTTTGTTTCCTTTATTATTTGAAGATAATAAAGATCCATGTAATGAATACCATGTGATCCAGAGGACAAGGCCTCCAAATGGAATCTATAATCCCATCCTCTTAAAAGTGGGGGTTAGAAACTCCCATTTTGCTCACCAATGCGACTCCTTGAGTCCAACACACCATTAACTATTGCCTATATTAGGTCCATGTGGCCTTCCAAGAACACAAAAAGTGGCCTGTCTTAGCTCTATCACAATGATCCACAATATGATATTCTACTTAGACTTCAATATCAATGTTGTATCTAATTATTTCCCTCTATACGTGAATAATAATAAGGTCCCATATGTGAATAATAACAAGGTCCCATTCCCTAATCATTTTGTGTTACACTCATCCCATATGTGAATAATAACAAGGTCCCATTCCCTAATAATTTCATGTTACAATCGTCCCATATGTGAATAATAATAAGGTCCCATTCCCTAATCATTTCATGTTACAATTGTTTGCATTCCAAGTAAGTGTGCCCATTTTGACTCCGTACTTCTAAATAGAACTAAAATTATTAAATGTGATGCAATTCCTACTTTGTTTCCATGGCATCTAATTAGTAATCATGTGCATTTTGCTCATTAATTATGGACATAGTGTCATTGTCTCTTTATAATGAAATTTATTTTATTTTTTCTTGGTCAAGTTGTCTGAGTTCTCCAGAGATTGCATTAGGCTTGAGTAGTGGCTTGAGAAACTACAACCTATGGGCATCTAAGCCATCAAAATCACGCATGATTACACTCGGCTTGGCCACACTATCCCTTAACATGGCTAGATTTTTGGCCACGGAGTTTCGAATCGGTGACCTTCACATCATAGAGGGACTTAACAATACTTCAACATCGTCTATTCTACGCTTGTGGGCATAATGCATTTTATCATTAGGTTTTATTTTTATAGTAGATTATATTGTAAATAAAATTAAATGGATATCTTAGATTGCATAAATCCCTTAGCTATAGATAATCAAATCAGTTTGTACATTGTGCCAATGCTTGTAATTAGTAGTTCCTTCAACATAAATGTATTTGTAGACTAATAATAATTCACAAACAAAGTTAGGGCTTCATTACGAAGCTATTTTTAGTACCTAACATAGAGAGATATTACTATTGATTTGTTATATATAATTAATTGTAGATTGATGTAAATAAAACATAAGATTTCTTAAAATTTGAAAGGAAAAATATTATACTTTTGAATATTATATATCAAATTTCTATTTTTCAAAGAGAGATTGATTAACCATTAGCAACATAAATTTCAAAAAAGAAGAATAAATGTGTGTGGCTATAATATTGGCCTAAATATGATAAATAACAAGGGAAAGCTTCAGGGTAGCTAGTCTCTACCAAGGTTTAAAAAATATGTTATAAATTTATTAACAAGGAAAAAAAGAAGAAGATTGATTTGTCAACAATAGTGTGATCAATATTCTATAAACTTTTACTTACAACTTGTAAGACTTTAATGATGCCTCTAATCCTGGCTTGCCATTTGAGCAGCACCTACTTTCATTCCTTTCAAAGACTATTATTAGATGCATAAAGTTTTATACTTGACTATTTGCAGCCATGGCTAAGCCAAGGTTGAATCAGAGAAATAATCCACAATAGTAACCCACATACAAGATGAGATGAACCATCTCACCACCACCATGATTTATCATGAAAATGCATACATGCATACATACATGAAAATAGGTTCTTTGGATTCCTATAAATTTGGATATTATGAATTGCTATTGACAAGATTTTAACAAGCTTGATTTTGTGACTACCAACTTTCCAACATGTAATAATTCATTTATACAATTATTTATGTCCTCTCGCTTAATGGAATAATTCATTCTATATCATTCCTAGCTTGTCTCTACATGTTACGAATTTGTACCTATTTTCCACATTATCATTTGTATTACAATACATCAAATCAAATTTCATTTGAGTGAATTGTTTCTTACAAAGTGATCCTAAGTTTCAACGTTCTTTGATCCTACATGATAAATTGGACTCATTACCAATTTTATTGAGCATTGATTATCAAATTTCATAGATATAGGCGCTCCTTTCCTTTTCACATGTCTTCAAGAATACACTTTAGCCAAATTGCGTCATAGGTAGCATTGCACAATGACCTATACTCAAATTTAGTTTAGGAAAAGGAAACAATTAGTTACTTCTTGCTACTATAAAACACAATTGTAGATTCAATACTAAATATATATCTAATGGTGGATTTTTTATCATCCAGATCTCCTACCCAATCAGAATTTGAATAACCTATCAACTCAAGATTCAAATGATTAGTATATTCGATATTAAAATCTACAATCCTTTTCAAATATTGAATAACTCCCTTAGCTTCTTTATAGTGGTTGTCATGTGATCTAGCCATGAATTAACTAAGCATGCTAAGTAAATTGCGGTATTAGATCTTGTTGTTGCTAGATGGTTTTTAATTCTTACTAGACATGAATACAAAGTACCATTTACTTCATTTGTACCATATTCAATGAAAATATTAACTTTCTATTCTAATGGAGCAGTTATTAGATTACATTCACTAATATCGAACCTTCAATTTAATTCCTTTGTATACTTAGTTTGAGTGATCACATTCTTACCATATTCCCTCTAATACTCAATTCCTAAATAACAATGTATCTCACCAAGATCCTTCATTTCAAATTCCTAAGATAATTTCCTTTTGATCTCAATAATCAATTTTATAGCACTTTATGTTATCATAAAATCATTAATATACAATGAAATCAAAGCAATATTCCCATTTCTATGATTTTTATATAAAGATTTGAATCACTCTTAATTTTGATAAAACAATGTTGAATGAAGAAAGTGTTAATTTTCACACACCATGACTCGAGAGAGCTTGTTTGTTACCATATAGTGTTTTGTTTAACCTGCATATAATATTTTCTTATCCTTCTCTACAAAACCTTATGGTTGAACATGATACATTTATTCTTTTGATTCACCATTTAAAAATATTGACATAACATATAAATAACATAATTTTCAATTGTATGTAGGAGTTAATGCAATCATTAATCTAATGGTGTTCATTTTAGTTATAGCTGCAAACATGTCATGCATTCATTATTTTTGTGATTATCCTTTTGCAACCAATCTTTCTTTAAACTTGTCTATAATATCGTCGACATTGAAATTTGATTTGAACAACCATTTTGAACCTATATGAAATTTATTTTTCAAACAATTTCTTAAGTTCCCAAGTTTCATTTTTCTTTATGGAATCATATTGCTCTTTCATAGCATCCATACATTCCATATGATCATTTTCTTGCTCAAAATGACAAAGCTCTTCTACAATCATAACTTGAGTCATCAAAGCATAATCTTTACATCTAACAAATGCCTAAATTTCAAACGAGTATCTATGACATGACATATGAATAAAAACACTTGAATGCATGGAATTTGCATATTATAGTCATTTATTTATATTGATAAAGTTGCATATGAAATAAGCAACTTGATATTTTTGAGATTATCACTTAATGTTGTTTCTCTATCAACAAAATTGCCTACATGTCTTACATGTCTTCTATCTTTAGATTCATGAAACTTTTTTTGCCTACTATCCTTAACATAATGCTCAAATTTACTAACATGAATCATTCTTCTTCACACTTGTATATATCCTTGACAATGCCCCAACTTGATACAATTTTACATTAGAATTGCCTCCAACATTCTTTTTGACTTTACCATGCATAGCTTGTTGGCTTTGGCCATAAACTCTAAATTTGAACTCTAAAACCTATATTCTTCCTCTATTCCTCTTAATGTAATAGGATACTTGTAAAATCATAAAACCAAGGTGCTTTCTCTCTTGTTGCAACGATGACGATAAACATATGAAAATCATCTAATATACAATTTAATGCCATGTGTCAACTCCATATTAATCACTAAAGAATTACACATAATTTTTTACTTTCAATAAATATATATAAATATATATATATATATATATATATATATATAATAATATATATATATATATATATATATATATATATATATATATATATATAATCAACAATAATATATTTATTATTATTATTATTAGTTTTTTTACATGATATGTGTCAATTTCATGTTAATATGGAAATAAATTATATATTTTCTTTTTATACAATTTTAATATTGAGTTCATAAAAATTATTTAAAGGCTAGTTTATAATAAAATATTCAATATATAAATTAAGTAAAAATATTTTATTAAGAAAGCCTTATGTAGAAATCACATAAAACAATTTTTGGCTGATGCATTTCGAACCAACATAATTGTATATTAATTTATATAGAAAAATAAAATGATTAAAAAATCACTTAATAAAATTAATTCTTATTCATTACATAAATATATTTTCTATTATATATATATATATATAAAATTAATTTCATTCATTATAATTCTAGATTTATCATACCCAAATATCTCAACGTATAAATATATATAATAATTAATTAATTTACATTATTATAATTCTAAGTTTATCATACCCAAAATATCTCAACGTACAAAAATAAAATTTAAGATGAAAAGGAGATTTAATATCTCTCTACCCAAAATAAAATCACAACTAAGATGAAACTTGATTCAAACATAATATAGCATTGGTATTTAATATAGAAATATAGCATTGGTATTTAATATAGAATTGAATATATACTTAGTAAACTCCTCTATGGAGATAGATTAAACTTTTTAATTAAACACATGTTTTTAATTAAAAAAAACATTAGGCAAATATTTAATTTTCTAAAAATATAATAAATTAGAAATTAAAATAAATTTACACAAAAAAATTAAAATTAATACATCAAACTGCATGCCTTTTTTTTAATTTTTTTCATACTTCACAACAAATCAAATTATATGAGTATTTATTTATTACTTTGTTATTTATTAAAGCAAATTAATTGTCCCATATGAGATCTCGTTGGTTGTTTATTTCAGATCGAAGTTTTAAGAATCATTCGTACGTATTTAAAAAGGTGCACGGCATAAGAGTTAAAGCTTAAGAAGAGAATTTGGAGAAAATAGAATGACAAGTGAATGGGAAAATGGGGAATCAATTGGCAGAACTATCATAATTTTAAAGTGGAATTAAAAATTTGGGTACTTGAAAAATTCAACTTCCATGTGGGAAAAACAGGTTAACATTAAAAAAAATGATATATGTTAATAATTTAAACCCAACATAGTGGCATAATGAAAAACCCTATTTGAGTGTTGCAATCAAGGAAAAAGCTAAGATTTTAATAGCACAACTATTATCTTATCACCGAAAAGGTACATGGGAGTTCCCAAGGAAGAGTGGGAAGAAAGAACTTGTGTCCTTTGTGAGAGAGTGGTTGAAATTGGAAGACACTTCATTATGGAGTGTCATGCCTATAAAGACATTGGTAGTCACGACATTGGTAGTCGGTGAGAAAGCCCTGAAAGTGGACAGTCTATATGAGCTATTTGTGAAAAGAAAGCTTCATAAAACGAAATTTGATTGTATAATGTTTTATTGATTAGATATTTGAGTTCCTTAATTCATGCTAGGAAAGCTGTTATAGAGAGAAACTTGATTGTATAATGTTTTACTGGTTACTAAAACCGTTTTGGTCTCATAAATGTCATTCAATTTTTTCAATTCAATTCTTTTCTAAATTGACAGTTTTCATGGCCCCGAGCTTCCTGCGCGTCAATCTGGCCATATTGCACAAAGTATCCATGACCCTAAGGTTGGCTTTAATCTCTAAATTTTGGGACAGAAACGTTTCACTGTTCCGAATTTTCTGCATCTTCTACTTCCATAGTGGGATTTCATCTTAGATGAGCGGCTTAAGATTTCATCTTGGATAGGTAAATCGTATGCAATTTTCCATGAAAGGTATTCGCCCTTTGGTGGTTAATTGCCATATCACTTGGGAGAATCAAATCGTTGTGAAAGCATAACAACGCTACATTGTAACTATCGAAGCCATTTTATTTATCAAAATTCTCCAAAGACCAAATAAGGAAACGCTTCACCCCTGTACGCAAATTCCACCAATTCCACCTATACCATTTGAACACTTTTGATTTGAAGTACTATCATCCCATCCGCTCTTGTATGAAACTGTTGGGATTAACAACACTCTAACCATTCAAGTGATTTTATGTGCAAAAATGTTAAAAAAACTGAACCTAAATCAATTGAGCAATATAAAAACTGGAGAAAACTTAAAACCTAAATCAATAGAGTAATATAAAAAACGGAGGAAACTATTTTTAAAGTGCAGAGTAAGGAACCATCTTATTTATTTCAAGACAATCAGAGCAAGTTTCGTGAGTTTGCTCTTCAAAAATTTTCAATACATATGTTCCCTAATCCTTTTACCCTTTTGAATTTGCACATGAATGAAATTGCAGATCCCCTGTTAATAACATGTAGTCACAAGTGGATTTTGTCTTTCACTGATCCCTATTTAATTTTTAATAGTCCATTTCTTATTGTGCAGAGCACCTGCATTTAGTTCCCTAATTATGCACTTGGTTCTCATGCATTTCTGATGTCATCGGTTTCATCTTTCAGGGAAGAAAATGTTAAAATCCATTTCCAACCACATGAACGTCGTGAACAGGTGGCCCATTCCATGCCACCTGAGAAGATTGAGATCTTTAAATCACTGGACGAGTGGGCAGAAAATGTTGGCATTATGATTCTGGTATGGCTTTATGGCTCTATGATACAGGTGTTGTACTTGATGGCAACTCTCTCAAGTGGCAATGGTCTGTTCAGGCTCTCAAAATGAAGAAAATAAGAGGTTCGCAGGTATACAGTTCAAAAGGCGCGGACCTGCAGGTTCACCGTGCAAGAGGTGCAGTCATACCCGCAGGTTACCCGTTCAGTAGGTGCGGAACCCCAGTTCACTCACTTCAAGGCAGAGAAGCGCGCTCACGTGGGGTTTCTTATGTTTGGCTCGTGGTATTTAGCCCGCCATTTATGATGCTATGGTTTTGGCCCGTGGTATAGGATCTATTTTAGCTCCGGTTTAGATCCCTTGTATTGGTTATTTAATGGTTTTGTCCCATGGTATGAATAAGGGCTTGACTATAAATAGGGAAGGAGATCACTTGGCTAAGGAAACTTTCCATTTGAATATCTTAAGATCTGAAATATTAGGTTATCAATGTAAAATGCTTGATCTAAATCAAAGTAAATTTGAAGGTGAATCTATGAAGTTGTGATCTCTCGGGCGCATGTTCAAATCTGTGGATCTGACTGACTGTGGCACATTGGAGGACTGTAAATTTGGCCCTAATCAGAAGTCCGCAGGCGATCCATAGGCGCAATGCGGGGGTACGCAACTCAGTGAAAGGCTCAGTGCGGGAGTATGCTGTGAAACCAAAGGTGCAGTGCGGGGTACGCAGCACAGGAGAAGGCACAGTGCGGGGCACACACAGTTCAGAAAGGGTGAAGTGCGAGGTACGCAGGCGAGAAAAAGGCACAGTGCGGGTGTACGCAGTATGTCAGAAGTAAAGGTGTGGATCTGAAGAAAAGTACGCAGAGCAGAAAGAACAACCAGTGTGGATCTGTGCATTTCAGTCTTAGAAGAGCTGCGGATATACGCAGGCCCCTGTTGGTGAAGTTGTGGTCTTATCTTGAAACTATTGTTGATTGTCCTTTATCTATTGCAGCAGAGTTCTGGGTTTATATTTCTAGTACTATCTTTCTGTTTACAGCATTCTGAGAAATTGGGTGATTCATTGGTACATTGTATAAGAAGATTGGGTGATTTTCATGTACTTGATGATTATTTGATTGTCATGGATCCAGTTTGAAAATTAATTAAACGTGGTCCTGAAAGAAGTAAAAGAGCTAAGGGGGTTGTAGCTCCCTTCTAGGAGAGACTGGAAAACGAGAGAGAGTTGTAGCTCTCTGCAGGTTGCAACCTGCGTACTGGTAAAGGATTGCACCAGTACAAAATCATTGTAAAAGAAGTTTCTAATTGAAAGAAGATAGAGACATATTGCAGCAGGTGGTTTTCACCCACATTGGGTTTCCACCTTATATCTGGTGTTCTTTGGCGTGACTACCTATTTTTCTTGTTTCATGCTCATTATTATATACATGTTAATGATCAATAAATTAAGGAAGGCATATTGAAAAGAATTTGATAATACTGATTCACCCCCCCCCCTCTCAGTATTATTTCCAACAATTGGTATCAGAGTAGGTCCTTCGGAAGAAGCTTGATCGCTTGGAGGAAGATCTTTCATCATGAGCAACTACGAGAGGGAAGCATCAATCAGGCCACCGGTTTTTTATGGGACAAACTTCGTATATTGGAAGGTAAGAGTTACTGCCTATCTTCAATTTCTTGGTACTGAAGTCTTGGATATCATAGATACAGGGTATACTTTTCCATCATCAACTCCTACAGATCTGGCTGAGAAGAAGAAATATGAAACAAATGCAAAGGCGGTTAATACTCTATTGGGATGTCTATCGTAATCTGAATTTGTCAAAGTCATGCAGTATAAATCCGCTAAGGAAATATGGGACAAGATTGTTCTGAGCTATGAGGGAGATGATTAGGTAAAACGGGCAAAACTCCAAACTCTCAGAATTCAGTATGAAAATCTCAGAATGTATAATGATGAAAGTGTGGCTAACTATTTTATTCGTGTAGATGAGATTGTAAATTGTATGAAAAATTTGGGTGAAGAAGTAAAGGAGGCTGTTGTAGTTGAAAACGTTCTAAGATCTTTGTCCCCTAGGTTTGAATCTAAAGTTTCTGCTATAGAAGAAAAAGAAAAGCTTCAAGACCTTAAAATGTCACAATTGCATGGAATTCTAACTGCTTATGAAATGAGGAAAGGTGGACCATCAGACAGGAGAGAAGTTGCCTTCAAAGCTTCTGGCAAAGGAAACTACTATGAGTCTGAACACATATCAGAAGAAGAAGAAGAATCAAATTTTGTCAAAAATCTTCAACGGGGCACTGGACGTTTCCGAGGTAAGTTTCCTTTCAAATGCTTTGCTTGTGGAGGAGTAGGTCATTATGCTGCCAAATGTCCTCACAAGGATAATATTGGCAAGGGAAGGTTCCTGTTAGATGGAACAAGAAACAGAATGCAAATAAGAAAAGCTATTACACTCATGAAGATAGCGATGGACTATCAAATAGCGATGAAGATGAACGAGGTAATAACTATAAACTTCTAATGGCTTTTGAAGATGATGATTACATGGATGCTATAGATATAGATGGATTCTATGAAGAGATTGGTAAACTCAAAACATGCTTAGAAGAAAAGAATATGATCATTGAAACCATGCATTTTCAACTTGATGAAAAGGAAAAATCTCTTGAGAAGTTAGAATGTGAAATTGTTGGGCTTAGAAAAGAAATTGAGAAAACAAAGGCCCTTAATCTTAAATTTGTTAAAGGATCTGAAACTCTTGATGAGATTATCAGTGTGCAGCGTTCCCCTCTAATAAAGACAGGTCTGGGGTATAATGGAGAAGCATCTCAAGCCTCCACCTCTAAAAGTTATCTTGATGCAGCAAGAAGGAGTGAGCAAAGGCCTAACAGAAATCATCAGGTAAATCAGGGACAGTGTTCCTCAAGGACGAACAAAGACTATCAAGAAAATCGGGGGCATGCTAACTTAAGGACAAACTACAACCAGCCACAGGTAAAATCTTCCCAATTTTCTTCAAAAATGGATGGTAGTAGAAACTACAATAGGTTGGATGATAGTCGAAGAAATTTCTTCAATGGCCAATGTTTCTCTTGCCATAACTTTGGCCACAAAGCAACTCAATGTGTTTCCTATAAGACAATCATGACTAGAGAAGCTCAAAAACAAAGAAGTATGCCTACAATCACGAAAATAACTTATAACAACTTCTCCACGCTTGAAAGTGAAATTGAATGTTCTATTTATAATAATTTTGGTCATGAAGATTCTGAATGCAGGAGCAGGTTTTGGAAGACAACTCAGAAGGAACAAACCTCAAGT
>APFE031287172.1:0-13894 GCA_000404065.3 Pinus taeda
TAACCATTATTATTATCCATTTTTTAAAATAATGTATTTGAAACCATTTACTTGACTAAAATAAAATAATAACAAAAAGAAACACCATGTTCACTTTTATCAATTCTTTGATTTATGTAGTATCTACACAGTTTTTTTCTTTATAATTTATAATTTTAGAGGAATTGATAACTGAGCCAGTTTTGTACTTGCATGTACTCGTGTGGTATGGGGTTGATTTGCTACCGCTATAACCCCTAGGTGCCTGGGTATGTAATTTCCGCAAGCATGAGTAAGTTGAGGATTTAAACCTTGAACCTTTTCATACAAAGCACCTCATTTTCATGGCGCTTGCCAATTAAATTGTGCCCCAAAAGCCCAATTTGTTTTTAGTTATTGTGATAATTATATCTACGACTTTTTTTCTTTACATTTTGTTTTTGTTATTTAATAATAATATTTTAAAACAAAAACTTATCATTTAAAAATGATAATTTAACAAAATTATATTATGGAAAATCATATTTTTATAAAATATTTTAGTATGTCAATCTCATAGTATAACTGGATTTTATTAAGGGAAAAAATGAGTTACATATTTCTATCATTTTGCCGATTTTTCTAGCTCCAAAAGAGAAACTAACAAGAGTCAACATTTCCCCGAATACATATTTGGGGAATCATCCCATGTACATTTGAAAACTTCATCTGTCAAAAAACAAAATAATGTGCAAAAACCATCCAAGAAGTTTAGGAAGATGAGCAACAAACATGTCAACAATATAAGTTCTGAGAAATAAAAGAGCAGTGAACCAACTATGGAAGGGAAATTCTCCCCTCCTCCCTGAAAACCCCATTAGAATTATATGTATAATACATATAACCTTCATCATCCTGCAATCTTTTTTTGACAGGGAGTCTGCCATCCGGTTCGATTCCCGATATATATGCAGAATGTCAAAACTTTGAAAAGTCTTAATGAGGCCATTTGTACATACCTGCCAGCCCCTGAGCTCTGGGGGATCGAAAGTTGTTTTTCCTGAAATGCCATCTATTATAGTCTTAGAGTCTCCATAAACATGGATGTGTTGGATCTAGCTATCATTTTCAAAACAAAGGAGACCCCAAAGAGACACCATCTCAGCTCTATAGTTTGTGCCTAATCCCCCAAACCAATGTAGCTTATAATGAGAATTACCATTGATGAGTAACCAAGCTCTACAACCACATCTTCCCCGTTGTGTCACCCATCGAAAAAACTCGTCGGCTATATTATCTAAGGACGCATATATCTCCCCGACAGGCCATTAGTATTTTCCTTCTGTGGTTCCATATAATCGAGCCAAGCCAAAACTTTAGAGCATGTCATGTAAGCACTATGAGGGATTCCTCGAAAGATGAGATGATTTTGGGTCTTCTAGATCTGCCAAATTGCAAACAGTGGTATGAGTTTTTGTATGCTTTGTCCTTCCAATCCCCATCACAAACATTGCTTAATAGAAGTCAAATTCCTATCATAAATTTTGAAGATAGATAGTGTCATCGACCAAACCTAAAGTGCGACGTTGCAGGATAGGAATAGATGCACAACAATTTTAGTATCAACACCACATAATGGACAACACCCTGGGCCCTGAAAGCAATGTTTACACAAATTATCCCATGTTAATATCTTGTTCTTCCACACCAACCAATAGAACAAAATAATTTTCAAAGGGGGTGCATTTTCCATATAGCAATAAACCATGACGATGTAGTAGTATCATGTGTAAGTTTCATAAGATGTTTGTAATTCTCTGCTACCACCACAAAACCTTTTTGAAGAGGCCCATCCCATGAAAGGGAGTCACCATTGTCATTTCTAAAAAGACCAACAAATTTTAGTGTTGTAACATAATTATTAAAATCTATAGGTCTATGCCCAGTCAATTTGATATGTGCCACCCCTTTCCATGTCGAATGGACTCCATTCCAGCAGTTGATAACATGATCCGAGAAAATAATGCCTCTTTGGGGAAGTGCCTCAATCGTTTCATTGGAAATTGTATAGGAGCCCTGAACGCCAGTAATCCTGTCCTGCCTGATAATCAACAAATTTCCTTTTCAAAATGTCCATTTCACCCGATGCAGGAACCATACCTTGATCTTTTGGAAACTCATCCAAATGTATGATCCTCTCTTAATATCGATCTCTTCCATATTGATCCAATGTATGTTAGGCCTTTGCTTCTGATATTTTACATAAATGATCTACCCCCAAATTCCCCCACCGAAAAGAGCCCGCCAGAGAGACTTCATTAACAGGGACCAACCACATACTTGGGTGTTAAATATCCCCCAGCCACCGAGTTCCTTAGGTCTAGAGATATAACTCTAGGCGGTTAGATGATATTTTCATTCCTTACCAACACCAAACCACATGAAACATGCTAGACGGGAACGTATTTGAGAATTTATATGAACGAGTATAGCAAAAAGGTGAATCCAATAAATCACCAGTTGTTGAAGGACAGATTGTCTCAAGGTAAATATCCCACCTAATGAGATCCAATGATTTGTGCAAACCATAAGCTTCTTATCAAATTTTGAGAGAAGCCATGCTCAGTCCTCCAAATGGTAGCTTGTCAACTTAAGTTGAAATCCCAAGTAGGAAAATCCATCCTATAGGTGCTTCATGCCCACCCTAAATAACTCTGTAATGTAATTTATAACAAATTGATTTTCATTTGAGTAAATAAGAAAATATTTATCTCCATTTGTAGTCAGACGCAAAGCCTCTCCAAAATGGTGAAGTATATAGTGAAGTGCCTCCCACTGAGCCCTAACCATCAACCCAAAAGTAAGGATATCATCAACGAATAAAATATGTGATATACTAACATGTGGCACCATTAGTAGTCCCTTGATTGTCCCCAAAACCTTTTTCGAGTTTATCTTCCTGTTGATGTCGTCCATAACAAGAATGAAGAACAACGAGGATAATGAACATCCCTCCTGGAGGCCCCTGCCTGCTCAAAAAAATCAGTGGGAAATCCATTAATCAGGACAATGAGCCAAAGATTTGTGACACATGCCATGATCCATTCCACATTTTGAATCTCAAGCCTAATCTTCAGCAAAATGATCCTGAGAAAATTATAGCCCATGCAATTGTATGCTCTCTGCAAATCTATCTTCATCACCACCGCTTCCAGTTTTTGGTTTGGATGGAGTGGATGCACTCTTGAGAAATGGAAATTGCATCATGTATAGATCTATTGTGGAGAAAACCAAATTGTTCCTTGGATATATGAACAAAGGGAGTGCCTTTGATCCATTCAACAATCACCTTCTAAATAAGTTTGTATATGATATTGCACAAAAAGATCGCCCTGAAGTCTGAAAAGGTGTCCGGAGAGGTGACCCTCGGGATGAGGGAAATTGAGGTAGATTTAATAGAGTCGGAAATGAACCACCTATTCGGGGATTCCTCAACCATATCTAACAATTCTCATTCCATAAGCTCAAAAAAAGGAAGAAATATTTCCATAGTCCAACAATCAAGTCTTGGGCATTTCTCCTTGGAAAAATATTTCAAGACTGAATGAATTTCCTCAAAGGAAATCGGTCTATAGAGCGCATCATTTGCTTCCTGATTAAACATCCTTGGGTATTCCTCAACTCCCCATAGTTGGTTTCAATGAGGGCCTCACTTCTAGCTGAGAAGAGGTTCTGGAAAAATTTGACAGCCTCTTTTTGGATCTCCATGTTAGAAAATATATAGTTCCCATCCGCTCCCTTAATGCCCCATATAGCATTGATAGTTCTCCAATGGTTGGCGAATCAGTGAAAAAATTTGGTATTGCGATCCCCCGCACCGATCCAAATTGCTTTACTTTTTAGTCTCTATGTGTTTTCTTGTATCAACAAAATGTGCTTTCTCCTATCTTCCAAGAGCTTCAATCTTTCTAAAGTGTGCAGGAAGGGTGGTACCATTGAGAGACTCTCACCAATTATTTTAATTTCATTAACTAGAGCTTTCAATTCCATGTATAGCCGAGCCTTCTTCTCCCGCTCCCAAAAACGAACTTGGCTCTTTAGGGAACTTAATTTCGCAGAAATGTTATCCATGGATGATTAGCTGGGGCTCATTCCAAAGGAATTCCAGAAATCAAAGACCAATTTATTAAAATCCTCATCCTCTAGCCAGATCCTGTTGAATTTGAAAGGAATACCCCTCCGAACTGATTCCACTCTCCATTGCAGAATAATTGGATAATGATCTGAGATGTATATCTTCTCAACCCTCGATCTTATATTTCCCAGAACTTCGAACAGGTTTTGATGTACTATAAATCGATCAAGTCACTTCCCAATAAATTCACCACCACTTCTGCCATTATGCCACATAGGCTCTAGAGGAACAAGGCAAATCTCCACCAAATGGTTATCCTCAAAGAGAGTGTTGAGGCAATCTGAGAGAGGGGCGCCATGACCCTTCGACCCCCAATACTCATTCCTAGATAATATCGCATTATAATCACCTGCAATAATCAATCATCTAATTTTAAGGAGATTCCAAGATTCCATTTGATCCCAAAAACATCGTCTATCTTCATATGGGGCATATATGTTCCATATATGGATCTTCTCACTCGAACCTCGGATATGTCCAGAGAGTAAGATACCCACAAAAAACTTATGAGCCTTCCAATATGCCTAATAAGGGTCCCAGAGAGCCATGAAACCCTTGGACAAACCACAGGAGTCGATAGCAACCATGCACTAGTGAGGAAAGACCAATCTAAGATATGCTAAGGATCTCATCGAATCTACCATAGTTTCCTAAATGAGGACAATAGAAGGCTAGATAGAAAGGATGAAGTGGCACAATGACAACCTTTTAGCAACGTCCCCCAAGCCATGCATATTAAAATATAAAATGGACATCGTGGCCCTATCGCATAAGGCACACATGCTCTAAGGGCCCAAAAGAAGAGGATTCGAGAATAGGTACATCATACAAACCAGCAGAATCATGAAATATATGTTTTCTAGACAATTTCCCCTTGAAGTGTCTACTACAATCTCACACTATAATTTAGCCAAACGTAAATCTACATTGTTTAGACTTTACAATACCTAGGTACTTTTAACATATCCCATTACACTTTACATCCATCAGATCTTAAAACTAAGAAAGCTAATGAAAATTTCAAACTGTGATCTCCAAATTCACACGTTATAGCTCTTTGATAAATCCACCAAGTAGGCTTCTCTAGAGAGAAGGCTTAGTCTTTCTTTTTACTATACATTGGCATGTTGTTATTTTACAATGCATTGGCTTGTTATTCAATTCCCTAAAAATATGAATAATAGAAAAAAAATTGAATTCTGAAATTAGATTTTGTAAATTTAAATTATAAATTTGTTGCTTACTTTACAAATCCCGAAAGACTTGCAAAGCTCTCAAGCCATAAGCTCTTTTTGATAAAATTTTCAATGCTATCAATTTGGTCAGGCCACAATTTACCTTCAAAGTAAAATAATAAGAATACAAAATAATTCTTAGTCCACAAAGTTATTCAAGCCAAGACACACTCTCATCAAATAATCCCCAATCACAACATGTCCGTGAGCTGTTGAGACATCTAAAGAAAAGGATCCTCCTTTACAAAATTGAAAAAAGCCATAACTTGTGAGATTGATTGAAAAGTTGAAATTTCTTTATTAGCAAATAATGTATAATTATGAAACAACCAAATACCTAACAAAACAAAAGCTATAAAAAGTTTTAATTTTTTCTATTGAAGAATCGTTGAAGACAAAGTGTAACACATCATTATGTTATAGGTTCCTTTGGTCAAACCATTTGTTAATGGCATGCCAAACTCGCTGGATAAAAGGATGAATCAATTCCTTGGCCCTTTTATGGGTATGCAAAATGTTGGTCCCAATATAAGATGTGTTTTTTTCATTAAAAGATGCGTTAATTTAAATGGTGATTAATTTATTAATAATGTGAATGTCATGTTATGAATCGAATCAATTCCTTGGCCCTTTTATGGGTATGCAAAATGTTGGTCCCAATATAAGATGTGTTTTTTTCATTAAAAGATGCGTTAATTTAAATGATGATTAATTTATTAATAATGTGAATGTCATGTTATGAATCATGTTTAATCGGTATTATTAGTTAGTTTAGTATGGATAGATGAAAATGTTTAAGTTATAGTTAGTTTAGCATTAATCAATGTAAATTATAATGTTTAATTTGGAAAAACAAATATTTATCTTTCATATTATTAAAGAAATTATTATACAAAAAAGTATATACACATCAAGTACAAAGCTAACGAAAATGTTAATAGCAGTCCTTGTTTTGTAATTCAAATCGAATTAGCTAGTACAGTTTTAGCAAATTAATTAATAGCATCACAACAAATCTTTCAAATGTTCTGGAAATTGGCGGTGAAATCTTAGAAAACAATGCAAACCAGAGACAAATGAACTTTTCCGAATTAATGGGTTTGGTAAGTTGCGCCCCTCCTGAATTGGAATGTTTGAAACTTGCAAGACATGAAGTTAATGGCGTATCCCATGCCCAATATTACATTGACCCAGGCTAAGATTCTTTTCACAGATTCATCTTGACTTCAAATTTTGAAACATATTTATTAAGGTGATTGAGATTAAGATCCATTTTCACTGATTCATATTAATTTCAAATTTCGAAACATATATATATTTTTTAAAGAAAGTAGGTTAAGATAAATGCTTAAACAGTAAATTTAGTTTCAGTGATCTTAAATCTGACATTAAGATCAGTTCTTTTGAATATAAAAAATTGGAGAAAATTTTATCCTGTAAATTTACAACAAATATAAAATATGGAAGTTTATTATTATATCTGTTTATATTTATTATAGAATATTTTGAAATCTGTAATTTATTATAATTTTTTTTTAAAATCTGTCTGAAATTAAACGATTATAAAATAATTACTCAATAAAATAATTTAAAAAATCTCAAAACATAAACAAAGTAACTGTTTACTCCTGTTTTAGATTCCTGTGTTATGGATGAAAAATTATTGACTCTCAAATATTATTTTAATTCTTTACATTCCCAGCAAATCCGTACAGAACAAGTGAACAGATGGAAAGAACAACATCATTTTGACATAACTTAAAATGGAAGCTTCCCTTCCGATTTAATTGTACAAAGGTATCCTCCTGTAAAGACTTGTTAAATATTGTATGTGGAGGTTTCAAAACATGCAGTTGGCTACAATTTGTAGTGTTACAAAAATGATTTTGGATCAAAGGCTTCACATATGAAATTTTGTCTTGCTATATCAAGTAAATACACATAATATGTAAATTCAATAACAAGGTTGTTCTCCCGAGTATATTTGCAGAAATTTAACATTTATTTCTAAGATTCGAGCTTGTAACTTCCTCCAATCACAACTTGCTGGAATGTTTAGCCTTCAAAGTAGCAAATCTAGTGGGTTTAGTGAGAGCAATGCTAGTTGAGCATATATGCTCTATATATTGTTTGCGTGACTTGAACCCACGTGCTTTCAAGTCCTTTGGCATGATTTTGGTCCTTTTAACCATAGCATCAACATTTGTCTTTTTTGTTTTCTGTGGAAATTAAAACATTATCAATAAATATCAAAATCCACATAGATATAATGAAAATATGCCGACCATGTAACGAATATGAAAAGACAATGCATTGACTAGCTATCAATAAATATCAAAATCTATATACATATAATGAGAATATGAGGAACATGTAACGAATATGAAAAGAAAATGCATTAACTAATCATAAAAAAATATGATGTTGTTATTATGACCTAAGATATGTAGTATATAACTTACCTCTCTTAATTTATCTTGAAGTCTAGGTGAATGCCGCAATGGTTAAGAAGAATGTGATTTTTGCTGAGTATCATGTCCACCATCATACATGTGCAAAGGTGTTTTAGGAGATGTATATTCATGACTCTGACATTAGATTATACATAGATATAAGTATGACTCAAATAGAATTAAATGTAAAAATATGCTAAATTTATAAGAGTATAGATAAATATAATCTTACCTTGCATTGTGACATTGGACGTGAAGATGGTTCTAGCATTTGAACCATTTCATTTCCATTCTTCTTAAGACTTCGACAAGGGGTTTTCATTGATTGTGATGGTTCCAAAGGGAACACCTGCACCATAAATAAGAAATAACACACACACACATAATCAAAACAAATCAAGGATAACGATATACAATACAAAACATCCATTTCTCATCCCATCATTATGGTAAAACATAGCAATTTATATATTAATGTTTTTAGTGGAATAGGCTATATGGATTAAAAACTTACTGGCCCAATAACCCCTTGAAAACCTTGAAATCTAGGTGAGCATCGTAATAGTTGGTGGCTTGAACTTGGGGAATTTTGTTGATTAGGCTATGCATATCAATAACAATGAGAAATTAGTATACAATTATAATAAATCTAAATATTATTTAATGTTAAAATGTCTAAAAAATTAATATATGCAAAAAAATGGACTCAACTGTGTTGTCATTGTCTTGATTAGTTTCATCAAAGTTTAATATATGGTTGTGCCCATCTAATGCTTCTTCCCCCACATCATCAGGAACCTCAGTCCTTACTTTCTCTTTTAAAGCAATGTCTATGTGCTTCATTGTCTCCATACATCTACGAGGTAGACTCTGATCCCAACGTTGAATTTTTTCACAAATCCTTTGCTTTGAAGTATCATTAAGCTGATCAAATGTAACAACTGACTGTGAAAACAAGTTACAATGAATTTAGTCCACAACAATAAATTAATATTAATAAAAAACATATACAGATAAATACTAATAAATACTTACAGCTGAAAGAATTTCTTCATTGACAATATTAATAAAAAAGCATATACAAATAAATACTAATAAATACTTACAGATGAAATAATTTTTTCATTGACAAATCTTTTATATGCTTGTTGTCGTGCACGACATAGCCTTGCATCTAAATCATATTGTATTTTGGCATTTTTCCTTTTCACTGCACTTGTAGATTTGACCGTCCATGTAGCATTTGCATCTCTTACTCGACCTCTTTGACGTGGAGGAATTGGTGGGAGATTGTGGGTGGTAGCCCGATGATGATTAAGGCCAGATAGCTTAGATCGACTCAAGTTCCCCACAACCACCAACAAGACAAGTGAACAATTGCTTGGTGCCTTTGATAGTTACCTCCCATTCATGTCTATTTTCCTCCATTTTCTTACTTCCTTATAAATGAATATATAAACAATAGTGTTGTTAAAAACATCATAAAAACACTTTAAAATAAAAATCAATATTCATATCTATTTTTTTGTGGTTACCATAACTATCAACTTTTATAAAATATAGGCCAAAATATATACAGCATATCTACTACCTTCCCTCCAATACCCTTATTCTCACTCTCACTAAATACTTCACAATGTCCATGACAGTTCCCATTTCAAGAGAAGTTAGATATTGCACATATAAGGTAAGATACTACCACATTATAAGTAGGATCATCACAAATATATTCTCTGTTGAACAATGGACTTACTGTTAGTCAACAACAAAGATGGATGCTTCACCAGTAGCTTATTCCACCATAGGGCAAGGAAATAAAAAATATATACCCTGAAATATTCATATAATATATTATAGAATTCTGTTATTTTTATACAAGTATTTATTAAACCAAGGTATCATTTTATCAGGGGTAAATATTGATTTTTAATTATAATATAAAATAACAATGTCTAACTACTCTTTCGGAATTACGAAAGGCATTATGACATTATAATTCTATTTATTCATTTTCATTAAAACCTACCAAAGTTTAAAAAAATTGAAATATTTAAGACTAATATAATTCTATGTAAGACTAACTAATACCACTACCCTCTTATAGTGATGCCATAATATTATGGATATTGAAATCACCCACTGCGATCATTTTGGAAGCATCAACCTATGGCGTGTAAGGTCCATATTATGGATAGCATGTCTATGTCTTTTTGGGTGGAAATGGTATACTGTAATTTTGTAATATACAGTAAAAAATGGTTCGCTATACTATAGTTAATTTAAAGAGTATTTTACACGATAGGGAAGGTTAACTATTTAAGTGCTCTTTTAATGGTTACAGTTACAATTAAAATTCAAGTGTATAAATGGATTTTATAAAATGTAATGTAAAAACGGATTTTTGAATACTTTTATTACCATTAATACAATCTCAATGTCTATATAAAATTAATACAAGCTTGATATTTATTTAAAATAACACGTAAGGTGCAAATCATTGAAATCACAGAACCTAGAAACCCACGCGAGCAGTATGGATCATTTTCATTCTCAGAACAAACTGCCCAGGAGCATGGTATTGGGAAGTGCAATGGAAACCAGCCGTGTCTGCTCACAACGGGAGAAAACAAAAGAACCCCACTGTTCTCAGTACGGGAAATTCAAGAGGAAATAAGAGGGTTGTGGGATATAGATACTCAACTATAAGTAGAGTAAAGATCAACCGGATCCAGATAGAAGCAACATTGAAAACGAAATGGAAGCAAATAGAGGTAAGTGGGATCAAGTAATTGTTGATTTGAAGGACATCAAGAAGCTGTATTCGAAGCTCGAGAAAGAAAATGTGCAGGAACTGGAGATGCGAGAGCGAGATCGAGTTGTATTCTCCTCTCAGGGTGTTTTATCCACAATTCTGTGTCATGCTTTCCAGTTTCAGCGTCAAATGTGTATGCCTGTGACCTCCAAAGACCGCGTTGATTTTTTGGGAGTTTGTAAATTGTAAGGGTAAATATTGGCTCAGGATGGCCTAGCAGTAAATACAATCTTTATAAATCTTTATAAATGGACTCATATCTCTAACTATGAATCTGACACATGTATAAGAACTGAGCAGGAAGTCATATATTTTCATCACTGTTTTTTAAAATTTCTTGGAGTGAGAGTCTGTAATTAACGCACTCTCAAAAATCTGATTAAAATTTAAAATATGAACTACCATGCATTGCGCAAGGGTAGAGCGTTACCAAAGTCGGTTCACAGCAGGGATCACCAAACTCTGTTACTTCGAAAGTTTGTTCGCCGCAGGAAGTCTGTTATTTCGCCGCTGCTCTGGCTTGATCCTGTTCGATGTTTGAGGGTCTGAATTACCGGGGATTAGTCCAGAATCAGATACATTATTGAGTCTGGTTGGTGGGCGTATTCAACATGGTTGGTGGGAGTAATTAAGCAGTTGGTAAAGCTCATTAAAACCATAAATCGGAGGCAGGCAGGAACACCGGAGCCGGAGGCGGGCAGGAACGCATCGTCAGATTACGGTCGCGGTGAGGTCAAGCGCGGGCAGGGAGGCATCGCCGGAGCGGGGTGATGATGCATGCATGGATGCATGAACATAGTATGCGGTGATGTCAAATTCATGTCAGGGGTGTAAGGACTATAGCATTAACTATGCTATAGTCACACAAATAGGACTCGCCGTCTACTTAGTAACCATCCCATTCATCATGGCTTTGTTCACTAGATCTAATGGGTTTGTAGGGATGATATTTATATGGATGAACTATATTATATTTTGTTTGCAAGCATTAACCTTTTTACATGTTTTTACAACTACTGTGACATATGAAGAACTTGGTTATCATTCAAATCAAGAGAAAAATATATGTTGCTTGATTATGCCTCTCCCAAATTTTATTATATGTTTTTCATATCAAATGAATGTTTAGGTTTAGACTTCTTGTTACTAATGGAAATATTTTTGAATACTTACACCTATTTGTGCAAGCAATATAAGCACCTGATGAAAATACTTGCGGGGATGTACTTATTGGTTATAAAGTTATAAAAATGCTTAGATATAAGCAATGCATGCATGTACTAGTTGGATTTAATCAATAAAATTCTTGGCATAATGTAGATGATTTGTTTTGTTCATGCCTTGCAAGGTTTTTTTCTCTTTAAAACAAGATATCCTTAAAAATATAATACAATATTGTTATGAAATATACTCTCCTATTTGATAAAAATTTTGATTAGCCCTAGTCACATATTTTTGCAGGATATTTCTTGTTAAAAGCTTCACTCTCTTATAAAAATCACTAATTAAAAAAAAAGATAGAAATCGTATTAATTTAAAAGGCCAAATCTGAAGTATGAAACAAGTTAGATAGTGTTTTTTCTCTACAAATTAACTAAACATGAAATTCTTGGTAGGGACAACGAAAAGATTCCAACAAACCACAATATAAAAATCCATGCAGGCCTGCAGGTGGCTTGCTTAACATAGACTCCTACGAAACAAATGCTAAAAATACTTGAGTAAAATACAAATAATAACACTACTCACTTTTTCTTGCCCATCAAATGATTGAGGGGACCTTTATCCTTCAATTTCCATGGAGTTTGCTAGTTGCCAGACTATTTATTCATATTTTAAAACTACTATAGGGGAGTTCTTAGTGTCTATATTATTGGAACCCATTGCCAGATAGTTATTGCATAGAATAAGTGTAAAATATTGTATCCTTTGACATTCTATTTCAAGAGTCAAGTTGTTGCTTCTAGATCACTAAAATGTTCTGTTTTATTATCTAGATTATGCTTGTTTAATCTTTGTGATTTGAGAAGAGAATGTAAGCAAAGAACATTTGTTTCCCTGTAAAAAATCCCCATGGTGACACATCACCTTACAAATATCTTGAATTTCTACAATATCTATAAGAGGGGAGATTACATAGAAGTAGATGTTGCTTAACCTAGTGTACAAGATTAGTGATTGGGGATTAGTTTGTTATTCTCTTCTAAAATTGTAGACATTGAGTAGACCCAATCTACCCAGTCAAACAATTGTTGTCCTGCATCATCTCCTCATGGAAACACATCACCTTACAAATATCCTAAATGTTTGCACTATCCATAATTGAAGAGACTACATAGAAATTCTACATAAAAAACTAGATTTTACTTGGCCCAACATAAAAGATCATTGGGTGGTGAAAGAGCCTACCATACCACCTCTTAATTTTCATTATATGTACAGTAATGTCGTATATCTAAATAAAAATATTATAGAGAGTACTTGAAAAGTGAATTATGGAGCTCCAAAAAAAAAAAAAAAAAAAAAATCAACAAAAAGAAACTATATGGAAGCAACTTCTGATAGTGCTTAAGAATCACATTCAAACCTATGAAAAATATAGTTCTTGAAAAATTTGATCCCAATAAAAATCCATAAAATTCATTCAAATTGAAATTGCCACACTAACCCTAATACATGCCAAACTTTATATAGTTTCTATATAATAGAGAATATCTTCGAAAATAAAGTGCAAAATGTCTGCTTGATGACCAATGCAAAGAACATCCCTTTAGAATGAAATCAATAGTTAACATATTATAATTGTCTAAGATTTCAAAATATTCTTCCACCATTGCTCTCGAATCTAAAAAAATATATCCAATCCTAAGGAAACATAAAAAAAGTAATTCTTGCATATTACATGTTTATAATGTAAAACTAACTTAGCAAAATCTGCATGCTGAACCCACTCCAAAACTCTCGAAATACATGCTTCAGAGACAAAGAACTACGAATTTATTTCCTCTTTGGAACAAAAGATTGGATGGATGTAAATTTTAGAAATTATATTGCAAGATAATTATCCTCCTGAAGTTTTACAAATGCCATACCCTAAATGCAATCCCTTGTTGGTAGGGGCATATGTCACTGGCACACGTTATGTTAAAAATGGTTGTTCGATATCCTTTTGATACATGAATTTTAAAAATATTGAAGATGAAAAATATTTCTATATCAACCATAAATAAATAAATTTATT
>APFE031287172.1:15980-50194 GCA_000404065.3 Pinus taeda
TTTTTTTTTTTTTTTTTTTCCTTCTCTTTCTTCCACAAATTCGTTCGTTCTTAAGGTTTTTAAGTTGTCTTCTGAATATGATAGTTTGGTTTTTAATTAATGCCTTAAAAGCTTTTAAATTTCAGCTTGTGGATTTAAATTTAAAAGGGTTGTTATCTTTATTTTAAATTTTGTCCTCTTTTTTTACAAATCTCGCCTTTTTTTCGTACAAATCTCGTATCTTTGAATGAATTTAAATAACAAACTTCATTTATGAAAAATAAATCAATTATGCATTATTATAATTCTCGAACAAATGCATGGTATAGAATTCTATGTGGCATGGTATATAATCTTCATTGGCAAAAGAAGGGAAAATGATTCCCAAACCCTATGTGGCATGGTATATAATTCTTATTGGCAAAAGAAGGGAAAATGATTCCTAAACCCTATGTGGCATGGTATATAATCCTCATTGGCAAAAGAAGGGAAAATGATTCCTACGAAAGAGCTTGACAATTATTCATGCAACCAAAGTAGTGTAAATGTTGTCTGTAATTAGACTTAAGCCAAAGCCAAACTTAATTGTAGAGAAGTGAAAATAGTATAATCTTCGATTGAGTTGATCTGGATGAACATGGTTATCAATGGAGTTGCTTTTAGTGTGATTTTTTGGATTTTCTAGTGTTGGAATTCGGCAAAAAAATTTGACGTGAAATCTTGATTTATGTTATTTAAACTAGTTTTTTGACTGTATATATGGATTCAACACCTTGAAAAACCCTTGTGCACTTCGATTGTGCAGGGGTTACCCATCAAACTTTTGATTTCAATAAATTCTTTCTAGCTTTTAGAGAAATTAGACAGAGAAAACTCACTCGAAAAGGTTCTAGAAAGACTCATTAAAGACAACTCAGTTATCAAGAGAGTGAGAACTATGATTCCAAAAGTTCCAAAAATCCATATTTTAGTTCATAACATTAAAATCAATTTTCAATTTGAAAAGTGGGGATACTAATAAGAAGAAGGATACCAAGGCGGAGGAAGTCCCTGGACAGTGAAAAGTGGCCGAAATCAAGTAAACAAAATTCACAAAATCTTGCAGTAAGAGTGTCTGAATCATGTTTTTGATGAAGGAAATGGATTCAGCACCATCAAAAACCTCCAGGGCACCCAAAATCTTGAATTTTGATAGTTGTAACTTGGATTTTATCAAAATATTGTCGGAATTTCCATGATTTTCAAGGCAAAAAAGTCATGTAACACTTTTTTCTTACTGTTAAAATTAATTCAATTTATAATGATGGCACTAAAAACTTCACAATGATTTCAACCAAAACTTTAAAAATCACACTTTGAATACAAAAAGTGGCACCAATAAAAGCATCCATTTTTAAACCTATGTCATTGTAACAAAAAACTAAAAGTTAACAATATTACAACCTCATCATATCAATATATGCAAATGCATCATTGTAAATATTATAATTACTAAGATCGGTAAGAAGTAGAAATTTATTCCCATTTATTTATTGAAATACACATAAGAATTAGCTCGTTTACCCACCAATTTGTGGGTGATATCCATAGGAGAAATTTTTTCTCCATGATGGTCCTAAACCGGCAGTGACAACCCCTCGCAACCACTGGATAGCTCATTGTGCCATTTCTCTACCACCTACGTCATCCATGTTCTCACTCACCCATCTATCATGATCATATGTTTGAAAGTGGGCCTCCCAAACGTAAAGGTATGCCTTATTATTTGGTAATTGAGTATTCTAGTTTATTTATCATGGAAACTTTGGGCATGGATTAATGGGGGGATTCAACGAAAAGAGTGGTCTAGCTTTGTGCTCTTGTCCCCTAGGCCTCTGTTGGGATGCTAACCTTTCACCTTAGTCCCGTGGGATCTCTTTTACTGACTTATTGGTCTTAGGAATGGTACTACATGGGAAACCTCAATTTTGGTTGTGTGGTCTCGCTCCCTGATTCCCATATATTATGCCCCTTTCGCTCATTACACCTCCGATCATCTCTCCTCCCACCTGGGCCCATATTCCTCCACAAGGTCTACAAAGGGTTAGCTACCCCCTCCCCTTGCCCCACATCTTGGGTCGAGCCTGAAATGATGCCTGGAGGTTGATGCAACTAAAAGAAAAAGGATAATTGGCCACACTAAACATGAAATTGTACCACAAAATGCAAAATATGGTCAAGACAAAAGCATTTATCACATGGAAAAAATCCATGACATGAGATCTACCCCATTCCATGGTCATCACCTTGGTTCCTACATGGCCCTTGATGAGCCTCCTTTATCATTCAGGAACCCATGATTGTCCCAATCCCAGGTGGGCAATGAAATGCCCCACCTTATAAGGGGGTATCCACTGCTATAATTTATGCATCATGCTCTCATTACCAAGAGCCCTAAGTAGTTAACCAAAAAAAATCATAAAAAGGCAAAAGGAATATGAAGAAGGGTGGAAAACTCTAGGCCAAGTAGCTCATGCACCACGATTTCTCCCTCCTACAAATTATTTACCCAAGTGTATGCTTCTTTTTTATTAACCACCTTTGTACCATGGCATGTGATCCAAGTTTCTCCCTTTCATTCCCTACTCCATTCCATCATTATGCCACATGCCACCACCATTTGAAGGATGTACCACAGACATACCACCCTCTTTAGAGGTAGAAACCACTAAATAGGATGCCTAGTTAACCTTATTTGGAGAGTTGGGAGACATTAGCACATGCCAAAGCCCACTATGGAAGGGCATGTCATTCCATGGCCATCACCCTGGTTCCTACATAGCCCTTGTTAAGCCTCCTTTATCATTCAGGAACCCATGATTGTCCCAACCCCTGGCAGGCGATGAACTAGCCGAAATTATAAGGGGGTATCCACTATTATACTTTACACATTATGCTCTCATTACAAAGAGCCCCGAGTAGTTAACCAAAGAAAATAATAAAAAGGCAAAAGGAATATGCAGAAGGGTGGAAAATTCAAGGTCAGGGTAACTTATGCACCACGATTTCTCCCTCCTACACATTATTTACCCAACTGTTAGCTTATTCTTTATTAGCTACCCTTGTACCATGGCATGTCATCTAGGTTTCCCCCTTTCATTCCCTACTCAATTCTATCATTATGGCACTTGCCACCACCATTTGAAGGATATACCACAGACATAACCACCCCTTAGAGGTAGAAACCACCTAATAGGATGTCTAGTTAACCCTATTTGGAGCTGGGAGACATTAGGGCATGGAAAGAACACTATGGAAGGGCATGCCATTATGAAGTTATCACTTGTTATCCATGGTTTATAAACTCTTATACTTGATTTCTATAAGGACTTGGTGTGCTTGAAGGCACGAGGACGCATTGGATCTTATGCAAGATTGCAGGTGGTTTCCATTTGGGTTTGGTCTCCCTATATAGGGTCTTAACCCGAGAGGGATACATTGACACATGTAGGGTGTGTGTAGAGATCCATGGGCCTCCATAGAAGCAGACAACACTCCATGGATCCCCACAATCATTTAGAGATTTCTTGGGGTTCACTTATTGGACGAGGAGGATGCACTCCATCCATCATGCCGAGTTGGCCCCAAAGGTTAACCATATAGTTGTTAGATGATCCAGGGCTTGCACAATGATGTGGCATGGCCTACACTATCATCCTAGCCCATCAAGGAAGTCTACATGCATCTTCGATTTTTTTGGAGACCCATTAGGACACTTGTGCCCCCCACATGCCATTTAGAGAACCACAGGTTATTACAAGGGGGCAACCCCTTTTCCATTGCTTTTGGGAGTTCAACTACACATTATGGCACATATAGACTCCATTAAGCATCCTCCAAGGCCCAACGACATGCACTAATCATTATTCGACCTCTTGAGAGGCTTATTCTTTTGTTTATGAGCTAGTTTGGCAGGTTTGTCACCAAAATTTAGTTATTTGCACATTATTTTATTATAGGGGCTAATGTAGGCCTAATTCGCTAAATAAAACTCATTAGAAGTGTATAAATACAATTGATTTGAATTCATTTGAGCATCATCACTTGGATTTGGGACTAATATCTCTTTAGAGATTTTCGTTATCCTTCTTGGAGGACGAATTTTTGGAGCATGGTATGAATTTTGATGTTTAGCTAATTTTCATGTCTTGGAGCTTCTTGATGGCAAGTTTTTGGATGGTTGGATATATTTTTATACATGTAAGTACATTTTAATGCTATTATTTCTTTCTAATTTTGTCCCATACATTATTGTTGGGATTTCGCTATACCAGGGCTTATCTGTTGCATCTCTTATGCGAAGTTGTGGAGATTTTGTTCCTAGATAGTGAAAGCTTTATGTATGGGCCACGTATAATGAATTAATGTTCCTAGGGATATTTCATTACCAAAATTCATCTTGACAAGCCATTTATCTTGCAAAACGAAGTATAAAGTATGTGGAGCTGCTTTTGTTGCTACCCTAATGTCAAGCAAAGTTGCCTTTGAGGCCTCCTTGACCTAGAAAATTCAAAGGTCCATAGTCATAATTCTATGTGACTCAAATCTACCCAAAGGATTAAGTATTGGTCAACCCAAAGGTGATCACCTTAATCCTATTTTCCTTCTCCCCTTTCCTCTTCTTTAGGTCTAGTCCTCTAGGTCATCTAGGGCATCAATTATCTCACAATCTAGCCGTCCAAATACTTCAATTCTTTGTCCACAACTGTGCTGGTGTGTCCTCAATAAGCCCTCCAAATTTCATGGCATTCCGATGGTGGTATCTTGAGATATCACAAGCCCTAGCTCGACTACCAATTGTTACCTTTAGTTTCCATTAGGCTAGAAACCTCACTAAGATTCTTGCATTGCCTTCCTTTGCAAATTCATTCCTTGATCCCTTTCCCCTCCCTAATTTGGTCAAGCATATCATTGGTTGCTAAATCATATCCTCTTGACCTAACCTAGGTCCACTTGGTCTCATGTGGTCCCATATCTTATCAAAGTCAACTCTTCAAATTCCACTTGGGAAACCATGTTCCAAGAGGATTTTATGGTTTAGGAAGCTCCTTTGCAAGTCACATTCCCTAAGCCAATCCCTCAAATCCATATTCTCCTATCCTATAGAACCTTGTACCTTGCTTAAAAGGCAAGCAAGTCTCACTCTTGAGTCTCTCCTAGGAAAAGGTCATTGAGATCACTTCACAATCATCATAGTTGATCCATCCCTCAGAAGTGAGTATCTATATATTGGGTCTTCTCCCATCAATGAAATTCCATAAAGAGTAGGAAGCTTTAGCTATGGTGATAGTGGGCTTTAGCTTCATTGTTTCTTTTGACCTAGCAAGTGCCCCTCTAAGATCCCTACTAGTTTGAGAGGTAACATTTTGGTGCCGTTGTCAGGGACACAAAACGTGTGTTTTGTTCCCCATACAACACATCAAAACATCATTATTAGCGACTCCATTGGAAGAATGAAGCCCTTGTTTTTCATTGAACTTTAAGGTTGACACTTGTAAGGCAAAGCAAGCATTTTCTATGCATCTTTAAAAGCACCCTGATAACTCCTACAAAATTTACATGTACACCCGAAGTAGGTTGTCTTTCTTTGATGATTTTCCTGCTTTGGACATCGCTAGCATCTGTGGGAAACCCAATCATGTCACAGGAAGGATGGTACATGGGGTACCTGTGTTTGATGGTGACCCATGATCCCTTTTCAAATGATCCCGAGTTACCATGATCCCTTTCCCCCTTTTGAGGATGGTGTCCAGGAAGAGCTGATCATTGACTATAACTTATCTCCTTTGACACACCCTCAATATCATGATCAATTTATAATCCCCCCTTTACAGTATGATCATCATCAACAACCTAGTTGTCTTTTTCCATCTCATCATTCTACCTTGCCTACTAATCATAGTCCTAGAGAGGCCATAAAATATGACGTAAATGATAAGGACCATAATAGAAATAATATGCCTGAGGTTTCCATCTATCAAAATTTTATGAGCCTAATCATTGATATCTCTATATTTTGGATAGAAGAGAGGATCTCATGGACCAGATTACATCATTTTCTTTCCTCTTCTCATGTAGAGGTATTGAGTAGGTATTCGATCTTGCAACAATTTTAGGATGTTTTTCCATTAGAGATTTCAAAGTTGCTACCTCATAGAGGAGTGGAATTTTCCACTGAGTTGGTAACAGGGGAAACACCAACATCTAAGGCACCTTACATGATGAGCACTCCAAAGTTAGTAAAATTGGAGTTGCAGTTGAAGGAAATGCTTGACAAGGGATACATTAGGCTAAGTGTATCATCATGGCGTGCTCTAGTGTTGTTTGTGAACACGAAAGATGGTACTCTCAAGCTATGCATAGACTATAGGAATTTGAAAAAGGTGACCATCAAGAACATGTATCCATTGCTGAGAATTGATGACTTGTATGATCAGTTGAAGGGAGGTGCATTGTTCTTGAAGACTGATATGAGATCAAGGTACCATCAGGTATGCATCAAAGAAGATATTTACAATACTACTTTCAAGACCATGTATGGGCATTATGAGTTTGTTGTAGTTCCATTTGCATTGACTAATGTTCTAGCTATTTTTATGTGCTTGATGAATAGTATGTTGTGTCCTTATCTAGACAAGTTTGTTATTATATTCATTGATGAAATCTTGATATATTCTAAAAATGAGGAAGAGCATGTCGAGCACTTAAAAACGATGTTGGTATTACTGATAGAGAATCAGTTATATTCCAAGTTTAGTAAATGCAGTTTATTTCAGACAAAGGTACATTACTTGGGACGTATTGTTTCCAAGGAAGGTATAACAATGGATCCAGAAAAGATAAGGTCTATCATGGAGTGGGCAGCTCCTAGAAATGTGGATGAGGTAAGATCATTCATGGGGTTAGCAGGTTATTATAGTATGTTCATGATGAACTTCTCTCGGGTAGCATATCCTATTACGTCATTTCATAGGCAAGGTAATAAATTTGATTGGATAGAAGAATGTGCAACATATTTTGAGCAATTGAAGCAGTTGTTGATGAGTGCTCCAGTGTTAAAGATCACAGATCTAGACAAAGAGTTTGTGGTATGTATAGATGCTTGTAAGAGGGACTTGGTGGAGTCCTTATGATGGAATGACAGGTAGTGTGCTATGAGTCACATAAATTGAATGAGCACGAGAAAAATTATCTGATACATGACTTCGTAGTGATCATCCATGCATTGGAGATGTGGAGGCATTATCTTCTTGGCAAGAGGTTTGTATTAATGAGTGATCACAGTGGATTGAGATACTTATTTGACCAACTGAATCAGAATGCTAGACAAGCTAGATGGTTGGCCATAATTAGTGAGTTTGACTTTGAGATCAGGTGCATTAAAGGTATAAAGAATAGGGTTGCAGATGCTCTTAGCAGGAGGATACAAATGAATCATATAGAAGCTATGAGTTCTTATGGGACAGACTTACAGGATGAGATTTTACAGGTAGGACACCAGGATGAGAGGTACATGAAGCTTTTGCATAGATTACAATAGGGTATAGGTGGTCAGGATGTAGAATATCGACTTACAACATATGTTCTGATTATATTTAGTGATAGGATATATGTGTGTGATAAAAGTGAGCTCAAGAAGACTATGTTTCGAGAGTTTCATGCAAAACTATATTCAGATCACCTAGGATACTAGAAGACATTAACAACGGTGAATAAGTTTTATCATTGGTTGAAAAAAAAGAAGGGCGTGGAAGATTTTGTGGCTAGATGTTTGGAATATCAATAGGTAAAAGCATAATGTAATCATCGAGGTGGATTAATACATCCAATCCCAATTCCACAGTGGAAGTGGGAGGTCATTTCCATGGATTTCATTACAATTTTTTTGAGGACATCTAGACAGCATGATTCCATCATGGTTGTGGCAGATAGGTTGAAAAAGGTAGTGCACTTCATTCCAATGAAATTTGCGTATTTAACTAGTGATGTGGCACAAGTATTCATCATAGATGTAGTGAGGCTACATGGTGTTCCAAGGAATATTGTGTCAGACAGGGATGCTAAGTTCACTTCCAAGATTTTGAAGGAGTTGTTTGCAGGTTTGGGGACAAAGTTGGCCTTTACCACATCTTATCATCCGAAGACAAATGGACAGATAGAGAGGGTCAATAGAATATTGGAGGACATGTTGAGGATGTATGTGATGCATCAGAAGAGGATATGGGAGGAGTACCATCCATTGTTTGATTTTTCTTATAATAATGGTTATCAAGAGTCACTAAGCATTAGTTTGTTTGAGGCACTCCATGGACAGAGTTGTAATACTCCCATTAGTTACAGTGATCCAATGAATAGGGTGTTGATTGGACCAGATATGTTGGCAAAGATGGAACAAGAAAATGGAGGTAATCAAGAAGAATCTAAAGGAATCATAGGACAGACATAAAAGTTATGCATATCAAAATAGGATTTTTAAGGAGTTTCAAGTTGGGTAACAGGTGTATTTTCACATCAAGCCAAAGAAGATATCCTTTAGGATTGGATCATGTGCCAAGATGGTACCTCGACTTTGTGGACCCTTCAAGATTCTTGAAAGGATTGGACCAGTAGCCTATCAACTTGCATTGCCTCCGACCATGAAATTTCATGATGCTTTCCATGTGTCATTTCTTAAGAAGTATTTTAAATATGTTGATCATGTGATTGACTGGTCTATATTGCAGGTGGAGATAGATGGATAATTCCATTCGAAACCTCAATGTATATTGTAAAGAAAGATTCTCATGCTCGAGAACCGAGCAATTGAGCAAGTTGAATTGTAGTGGGAGCAGTTTGGACTTGATGAAGCTACACGAGATATGTTAGATCAGAAGTGGGCTATGTATCTTTATCTATTTGTTGGCTGAGCAAATGTTTTGGAATATGTTTTGGTGTGATGTTTTGGTATATATACATATGTATATGGATGTAAATAGCACCATGAGTTGTGCTATAAATCTCCAATAAGAGGTATGGGTTTCATTTCGTTAAAATTGTCATGTTTTTATGTTTCTCATGTTGGTTTTCTTCTTATTAAGATGATCATTGTGAATATTGCATTGAACTAAGTTATAAAGCTCCATGGGTAGTATGTTTTTCTTTTTAGCGGTCTTGTTGGTTGTAGGTTTCATTGAACACTGATGACAGTGTTCCCCCAAGGGGGAGGGTTGTGTAACATGCCTAGTCAAAATTCCATGTAATAAAGTTAATAAGGGAAAAATAATGACCAAGGTCATGGGACACATATTCCAACTGAATGTTGGGAAAAACATCCTAGTGTGGGTGTTCATTTGGTTTATTATGGCAAAGGAAATTATCAAAGGAAAAGGGAAACGCTTTGGGAAGGCATGAGGCATTAATTGACATTTTATTTATGAAAATTATGGAAATTGGGAGAAAATAAAGGTGAAAGTTCATAGGTTCCATGTGAGGAGTAAAATGAAGGAATTAATGGAAAATTGAAGAAAATAGAGACCTCATTAATAAAAAGGCTTCTAAGGATCAATTTGTACCTTTTTCAATTTAGTTTTGGGAGCTCTCTCTCTCTCTCTCACATACTTTTGGGCACTTAGAGCATTCTTGGAGAATTCTAGCATTGGATCAAGAACAACAAAGGAAGAATAAAGAAGGCAAGGGGAAGCAAGGATTAACCAAGAAAGAGTAGGATCATGTAGCTATAGTGGGATTATTTGCATGTATCGATTTGCATGTGTGATTTCCTTTCTAGATGTGGCATGCATGTGTGTTCTTGGTTCTCTTTTATTGTTGGCATGGATTTTTCCATGTGTGACAATGTTCTTTAGTCTTTCCTTGCCATTTTTGGATAGCTATGGTGTGGTGGGTTCTCTTATACTTGGTTGAGTTGGATTTCCAACTGGATTCGAAGCTGAGTTGGGTGGTCTCAGGATTATTCACAAGGCCTAGGAATCCCTTGACCAGTGAATGGTGGGATATATGGTAAATCTCAGTGGTCAATAACCTTGATTGGGCCTAGGAATCCCTTGACTAGTGAATGGAGGGATACATGGTAAATATCACTGGTTAATAACCTTGATTGGGCCTAGGAATCCCTTGATTGGTAATGGTGGAATACACAGTAAAGCTCAGAGGGTGGTGACCTCCTAGGCCTAGGAATCCATTGAGCATAATGGTGAGATACATAGTAAATCTGAGAGGTTGAGACGAAAAAATTTGTCATGGTTTAGGTGGAAATATAAGAAGGCATCCATGCTTGTTTAGGGCCTAGTGATTCGATGGGGATTGTGGTAAAGCTTGGTTCTATTGATGAGGGTTGAGGTGGTTTGGCCTCAGGAATCCCCAAGTTGGTTTTGTTGTGAGTCCCACTTTCATGCTTGGAATATGGCATGTGGGTGATTGGTTGAAAAAAATATTTGGTTCAAATACTCTATGGTTGGGTGGTTCATGGAAGTCCCAAACCTAGTTAGCTTACGCATTCATTAATAAGAGCTCCTTCTCCTTGGAATTTCATGTTTAAATATACTGGTTCATATGTGATTCTTATGGCTATTATAGACTTTTTATTTATGTTGGTTATATGTTGGTTATGAGTATGTTTTATGACAGACTTGATGTATGGTTCTCATCATGTTTTTATTAGAAAATGAATGTACAATGAATTTATGACCTAATAGATGATAATGCATCTTAGTATTGTAATAAGGAAACAATTCTTCTTTACGAATCTCAGATAAGTATGAGAACCCTATGCTTAGATCTATTGTTATGAATTGTAGATTACATATTTGTGACATGTTTGACGAAATTCCTGTCATGGCTAGTAGGGGTCAGATAAAGTACTTGTACCAATGATTTCATTATTAGCCTCATTCCATTGTTATTTTTCATTTCTTCTAGTTTCATAAGTTCTGGGCGGTGGCCTGAGTCCTAGCCCTTAAAAGGGACACAAAATTTGGGGTTGTTGGCTTAGAACTAGCTGAAAAAGTCCACAATGGTTGGCATGCATTACTGCAGGAGCAACTGGAAAGCCTCAGTCACATCCCTAGCTTGTCATATGAGTGGTTGAGGGTCCAAACCAGTGAAATGTCAAGTTGTCTCCAAGGTTGGTCACCTGGAAGGTTTAGTTGGCTCCTAAAGGTTCTATAGCATCTGTGGAAGGTAAGAATGGTTTTGTTTTGTTGGTTCCACTTCCTTAACTGTACATGGGTAGTTAGATGACAACATAGTAGCCTATCATCACATATTTACCCCTGTGGACCAATTATCTTGGGAAAATGTGGGAGGAGAGTGTTACATTAACTACCATACCTACGACAAGGAGATTTGTGCCCGAGTGCAATATGTGAAGAAGTGGAAACACTATATGATGGGAAAGGATATAATAATCCATATAAATCACCAGCTAGTGTAGTACCTACGGGCCTAGATTAAGCTACAATATACCAAGCATTACAAGTGGATGGTGTTCTACAATAGTTTCATTTACTGATTAAGTATAAGGAGGGAAACAAAAATAAGTTGGTTGACTGCTTCCAAGGTCACCCACATCAAGTATCAAAACTTTGGAAACTTTGACGCAAACAGAGCCATTCATCCATGGTGCATACAAAGAGACATCGTTAGAGGATGACGACTCCAATGTTGCAAGGCACTTTGGTGTAGGGTAGATAGTAACCAACTTGAAAAGGTGTATCTATTGGCCCAAGATGCAATAATAGGTAGCTAGGCTCATAAGAGGATGTATGTTTTGATATACCAGCAAGCCTAGTAACAGGAAACAAGGTTTATATCATCCCTTACCTGTACCCACTAGTCCTCTTGAAAGAATTTCCATGGACTTTGTGGGAGGTTTACCAAAAAATAGGAAGGGACATGATTACTTGTTCATGGTAGTTGACAGGTTCAACAATATATGTGTTTTGATTCCCTATAAAAAAGTTATCAGTGGAAAAAGGCAATGGATTGTTTCTTTGGACAATTTTGGGTGAATTTTGGGATACTAAGGAGCATGTTTTAGAGATGGACGTGAGATCCTCAATGTGTTTTGGACTACATTGTGGGAGAAGGTGGGATTAAAGTTGAAGAGGTCCATATCATTCCCTCCATAGACATATGGGGAGACACAAGTAGTCAACGTAACTTTAATGTAACTTTTTTATGGGTTATAATCAGAAGCATCCAAAGACCTGGGTTGAAAATATAGTATATATACATCACTCTTATAACAGAGAAATTTAGATCTGTATTGGTAAGTCCCAATTTGAAATGTTTTTGGTATATCTATCACCTTCACCTTTGGATATTACATATGGGAAAAAAGGAGGAAGGATATTGTAGGGAATTCCTTAAGGGTAGAAACATTTCTTGGGAAGATCAAGCATATCCATATACAATTTGTAACAACCCTAGTGAAAATTCCATGTAAAAATATATAAATAACCACGAATGAATGGGACACATATTCCAAGCTGAAAGGTTAGCAAGACATCCTAGTGGGTGTTCATTTGGTTGTTTATGGCTAAAGGGAATTAGCAAAGGCAATAGCTAAGTTTTTGGAAAGGCAAAATGGAATTTTGGCACATTTATCTATGAAAATAATGGAAATTAGGAGGAAAGGAATGTGAAAGGTCACTGGTTGCATGTGAGGAGTAAAATGAAGGAAAATAATGGAAAATGAAGAAAATAGAGGCCTCATTGATAAAAAGGCTTCTGAGGATCAGTTGGAAAGATTCTTCTTTTTCAGTGTTAACCTCTTAGTCAGTGTAAGTTCTTGACTCAAGTTCTTGCTATGGTTATGCACGGATCAAGAAAGGAAAAGAAGGAAAGAGGAAGCAAATATCAAGCAAGGAAGCGCAGGATCAAGTAGCTACAACAAGCTTCATTATAGGTATCGACTTTCATGTTTATTTTGATTGCTAGATTTGGAATGCATGGTATTGCATGTGGTTCTTTTCTATCATGGTATGGGTTTTTCAAGGTGTAATAGTGTTTTTAGCCTAGCCTTTCCATTTCTGAATAGCCATGGTCTAATGGGGTTCTCATGTTTTGGTTGATCCATAGTGTCAGATGGATTCAAAGCTGAGTGGGGTGGATCTCTGAATGATAGAGCACATGGCCTAGTGGTCCCTGAACCAGAGTATGGATCATGGTAAAGCCACTTGCATAGTGACTGTTGAGCCAAACTGTGTGTTGCAATAAAGCCAGGATTATGTAGCCTTAGTGGGCCTATGAATACTTGCAGGTGAATGGCAGGATATACGGTAAATCCTAGAGGGGGTTTTCTCTCTATTGGGCCTAGTAATCGCAGGTTTGGTATATGCGGTAAAGCCTGGAGAGTGAGTCTCGATTTTAGGGCCTAGTGATATAGTGTTGATTGTGGTAAAGCCTGAGAGATTAGGGTCTCATTTTAGGGCCTAATGATCCTAGTTTGGATTGTGATAAAGCCTGAGGGACTAGGAGACAGGAAAATTTCCTCACTGTGTAGGTGGAGAAATTTGGTGGCATCCATGCTTGTTTGGCCTAGTGATCGAGTGGAGATCACAGTAAATCCAGTTATGATGTGTTCATGGTGTTGGCCAAGTGATCTGGGGTGGATTACGGTAAAGCTTGGTTTTTATTGATGAGGGTGAGGTGGTTTAGCCTCGGTATGCCCTAGTTGAGTTCTTTGGTTTGAGTTCGTCATTCATGGTTGGAATATGGCACGGGGGTGAATGGATGAAGAGAGATTTGGCTCAACCATTCTATGGTCAGGTGGAACGTGCTAGTCCCATTCTAGTTGGTTGAATGCATTGATTAATAAGAAATTCATTCCCTTGATTTTCATGTGAAAATGTACTGATGTATATATGGATTTGGATGGTTGATATGTTTATGGTATTTCTATTCCTATTATGCTCATTATATGTACATTTTGTGACAACAACTATGTATGGATCTCAGCATTTTTTTACTTGTATATGAATGAATAATGTGTCTATGACCTAATAGAGGATAATGCACCAAATGGCATGAAGGAACAATGGTTCATAGTGATTCTCAGATAAGTATGAGATCCCTACACTTTTTTGTTGTTGTTCACACTTGTAGGTTACATGTCAATGATATGTTTGATGAAATGCCTGTTATGGCTAGTAGGGGCCTGGTTAAGGTCTTGTTGAGCTTATTTCTTTTTCATCATTGTTTACCTATACTTTACTTGATTTCGAGCTTTCATTCCATTATGGGTAGTGGACTAGGCTCTCGGGCTGAAAAAGTGGCTTAAATCTCGGGGTCATTGACATAGAACTAACAAATTTAGTCCGCACTCATTGGAAGGTAGGCCTATGAGAGCAACTTTAGGTCTCTGGTCACTCCGTTTGCCATAACATGAGAGAGACTATGGCCTAAGAGGTAAAAAACAACAATGGGGCCCAGGGACAAGATGTTTTGAGTGGTTGACTTATCTCTTGAGGGTTCTATTGATGATGTTGGATGACTATGTGTGATGTTCCATCAATTCCACTTCCTTAAGGTCACATAGGACATCAAATCTGATCATAATAGCCTCTCATCTAATGTTTAGCCTAGTTAGCATGGTTATTTGGGTGGATGTGGGAGGAGGGTATTACAAAGTGGTATCAGAGTATGGTTCAACTCTCAAATTGGATGGGTTGAATGTCTGTTGGTCATGTATACATGTCAATTGCATGTGTGTCTCTTACACTTGAATTTCATGTGGTTGTTGCAGTTGCTTAATGATTGATTATGGTTGTAGTATGGTTATCATGGAGAATTTGATGATTGATGATTGATTTTGTGGAATACATTTGTCATGAGTATATGTGGGAGGGAGGGTATTACAAAGTGGTATCAGAGTATGGTTCAACTCTCAAATTGGATGGGTTGAATGTCTGTTGGTCATGTATACATGTCAGTTGCATGTGTGTCTCTTACACTTGAATTTCATGTGGTTGTTGCAGTTGCTTAATGATTGATTATGGTTGTAGTATGGTTATCATGGAGAATTTGATGATTGATGATTGATTTTGTGGAATACATTTGTCATGAGTATATGACTGGTTGCATATGGTTATATATCGCTTATATGTTGATTATGTGTTGCCTACTTGTATCCTTGTATGCTAGGCTACATTCTTGTAGGTTTTGTTACATGTATGAGTCTTATAGGATGGTTATAAGAATTAATCGCTTATGCTCGACTACATGCATGTATGTGAATGTGTAGTTGATTAGGCATTTCTTATGCATGTTGATAGTTTCATGTGGAAATGTGTACAGTGGAGTAATGATTGTTGTCATGCATGAGGTCATGGTTTGTGTGGTTGACATGGTCATGCATTGCTGATTGGAATCTAGCTAGAATAATGTGTGTATGGTTTGATACTCATTTTTATATGTCTATATATAGTTGTTACGCATGTATGGTCTTGGTTATAGTTTGAATAGTAGGTCAAACATGCCTTGTGAATTCATTGTATGGAATTTATGTCATCACGGCTCTATTGGTATGTTATGATGCTAATGTGTTGAATGAGATAGAGCAGGAGATGCAGATCATCAAAGTGCTTTTGCAGCATTGGACCTCGAGGCAAGAGTAGATCGTCATACAGGTAATGTATGTTTGGCATGCAGGTATGTAAGGTAAGGATTGTCATATGCATTAGATTTATATACATTATGTTTATGTAGATGTGTTTTAATGTTATGGTTACATTCATGATAGATGTTAGTTGATTAGTGTAGTATATGCACATGTGTCAGATAGTAAAAAATGATAGTAACTTATAGTTGTATGCATTGTTATTGTTGTTTTATAGTAGATAATCTGATGATTATGTTATATGTTTTTGATGAGTATTTTATACGTTAAATTGTTGTTGTTATATGATAGTTAGCTTGACGATTAGGTTTTATGTTGTTGATGAGCATGATATATAACTTATTGTTGTTATGTGATATTCACTTGATGATTAGGGTGATTTCATTGAGATTTGGATGTTGTAATTTGGATTGGTCATATGTGTGATTGTTATGTTCATTTCATTGAAGATCTTGATGTTATATATATTGTGTTAACCTAGTTTGACCTATGCATATTGTTATGGTTGTGATATTCAGGTATGAGCTGACTTATTTTTGATATGGTGATGTGATAATTTAGATTGACTTTGCATATGTGTGAATGATAATTGTGTATGAGTTATGATGTAGACATGTTAGCTAGTGATTATTTTGGATATCATGATCTTATTTATGTTTGAGTTAATATCTCGTGAAGTTATATCATTCTAATTAGATTGGTTGTGCATACAAGATTTCTTCCCATCAGATACAGTAAGGTATGAGTTTGCTTATCTCATATATTTGGTGCTTGATTGTTTGATTATGTTGTCTAGTTGATTTATTTAATATTGTATGGTTTCAAGTTGGTTGAATGTTTGATGAATTTCACCACATGAGTATGTGTTCCAATGGTCTTGTTTTAAGATGCTTGTGCTAATACATATGAGTTGAAATAGCTGACATGTACTTGAGTATGATAGGTGATAGTTGTAGCATTATGTATTATGACTAATGATTATGAATTATGACATGATTGTTAGTCCTAGTAAAGGTTTATTTCAAATTGATAGATATGATTGTCTTGATATGTGCAACACGTGGTTGACATCTGTGAGTGGTTGCAAAAAACATGCTTGGTATTAGCGTGACAAGATAATAGTTGATGTGTTTATATAACTAACAGTCGGGTGATGTGACAGTGCATAGTAAGCCTCAATTGTAGGAAGGAAAAAGGTAAAAGAAAGGAATTGGGCAAAAATTTATTTGGCTAGGTTTGGAAACCATAATTCTAAACAAATGTGTGCTTTGAATATAGGGAGTCTTCTTAACCTTGATTTTGTTGACATTATGTGGATATGTGCTAGATTCATGAACATGTACTTGACAGGTATATTAGCCAGTCTTTAGTTACAGGTGGATTTTTCAAAGGATTGGAGTCCCTTGAGAGATGGCGTGGATGTGTTCAGTTGCAAGAACTATGCTTGGCACAACAGGATAAGGTAACTATGTTTATTTATAAAATGACAATTATGTGTTTATGGAAATATGATGCAGGGACTGCATGGCAAAGAGAGGTTGCCATGAAATATTGAAGAAGGCTTAGGTTGCGCTTTCCTTTGGAAGCACTGGAAACCATAGGGATTGAGTGATGGTGTCTGTTGTTACTCTTGTGATTTTGGTCTTTTTCTATTTTTTCACTTGATTTGCAATTTTGCATTTGTTTGGTGCATAGTTATGCCACTTTACTGCGGTGTCACATTGTTGTTATTAGTTTTCATGATCTTCTTCTTGTTTATTTCTTGGGTTTCCTTTTATGTTTTGAGTCTTGGGAATTGGTTGGGAAAGATGAAAGTTAGTGGAGCTCGGGGAGAGTTGTGCGGTATCCAAAAAGTAAGCTAAGACCAAGATGAAGCTATGTGCATGTGTAAGCGAAGCAGAAGGTAAGACTATGATAGCTGGTTGGACTAATTGGGTCCATTGTGGTAAATGGACAATGACAGAACAATCATGGTAAAGGTAATCAAGAAAAGTAAAATTAAATGGACCTGAGGTGTCAGATGCCTTGGCTATGTTGGGATTGTTGTTATCAATATTGCACATGTGTTGCATGAATAAAGGAAGTTCTCTTAACCTTGACCTTATAATATGTGGCAATTTTGTTGTGATCATGAATCATGATTATTTTATCCTAATGTTTATATGTATATATGCATGTCATTTTTTTAAAGGATGATGATTGTTTTATGATAATGATTATATATGTACGTATGTATGTATCTATGTCATTGTTTGACAAGGTTGTCAGGTATCATTCTTGTGGAGGAATGGTTGCTTACACATGAAAATGACATGAAGAGGTTCCTAGTCTATGAGGAATCAAGTGGGAAGAGTAGTCATGACAAACATATGAGGTTAGTATTATGTGAATATGAATTTATATTGCATGCGTCTATTATTCCTATGCTTATGTTATGGACAGGTTATACCAAGGGATACATCAACAAAGTGAAAGCAGTGTGGTCTGTGACATGCTAGGACAAGCATGGATAAGACATTGAAAGCAAGGTTGCTTGGTAGAGGTAGTGTGGTTTTGGATGTGTCGTATTACTGTTGTGCATATTTCGTATATGTTGTACTTGTTGCACCCGTGATGTTGGGTGCATGCGGTGTGGTGTATATTTAGTATGTGTACATGTTGATTATGTAATGTTATGTACATGGTGTAGTACAGATAGTGTTGTATGAATGTTGCATATTCAGTGTTGGGTATAATAGATGGTGCTATGTACATGTTGGTTATGTAGTGCTATGTCCAGATGATGATATGTACATGTTGGTAATATAGTGTTATGTACAAGTAGTGTTGTGTGCATGTTTTACATGTGGTGCTATGTACATATGGTGTTGTGTGCATGATTGTACAAGTGGTGATGTGTGCATGTGGTGTTGTGTGCATGTCATACAAGTGGCGATTTGTGCAGGTGGTGCTATGTAAATGTCTTGCATGTGGTATTGTGTACATGTGGTGTTGTGTGCATGTCTTACAAGTGGCGATGTGTGTAGGTGGTGCTATGTAAATGTCTTGCATGTGGTGTCATGTACATGTCATGCGTGTGGTACTGTGTACATGTGGTATTGTGTACACGTTGCACAGTGGTGCAGTGTACATATGGCCTTATGTACACATTTTGTAGGTGGTGCTGTGTACATGTGATGTTGTGCACACGTTGTGCAAGTGGTGCTTGGTACATGTGGTACTGGTGTACGTGTGTAATTGAGTGCATGTCATACATGATGTGTTGCGGGTATGTAACACTATGAATGTTCATTATGTAGTCATGGTATCGTGACATATGCATTGATTTTGTTGCACTCTAGACACGTATTTGTGTTGTACATCAGGTGTAGGTGCACGTATTGTGTTGTACACCAGTTGTAGGCGCATGTATTGTATTGTGTCATACATCGAGTACAGGTGTATGCGTTGTGTTTTATACCCGGTGTACATGTATGCATTTTGTAGTGTCGCGCATTGTGTGTAGATGAATGTCTTCTGACGTACATTGTGCACGTATATGTGCATATATTAGGTGTAGGTGTATGTGTTGTATGTCAGGTATGGGTGCATGTGTTACATGGTGTTGTATGGTGCATGTGGTTGTCTTTGTGTGATTCACACTATGCGTATGTGCACCTGGTGGAGGAGAAGGCACTAGGTATTTGCTGGGTGTGGCAACCGATTCAGTGTGTGTACAAAAGAACAAATGAAAAATTAAGGATTGTTGAAGGAAAAGTATCGATATCGTATTTCATTTTTACTATGCATATAATTTTTTATTATGGTCTATGACGATTACATGTGATTTATGATTCTCGATTATGATGGTTACATGTGATTTATTATTTTGATCTATGATGGTTATGTTTTGAGCTAACATGATGTGATGTTTTTATACATGACGCTAGTTTGACTTGTCGTGATAGGAAGTAAATAGGATTTCAAGTGTACCTTATTGACAAGCTACCAATGAGGTATGATTTGACGTTATTTCAATTTATTTTCAATCTTATGGAAGTTATGTGCTTGGTACAGTAAGCGTGAAAATCCCTGGTTGGGTGGTTAAAATAATATACAAGAATTGGCAGCAACAACAAAAGAAATTGGAACATGCAGTAGCATGCTAGTTGAGTACTTCAGGAGTAGGGCCATTGTGGGACACTGGTACCCAATAGTGCCATTGATTTCCATTAGCAAGCTATGACCGATATTATGGTTTTGAGGCAGATATATGCCTTGATTTTTTGATCTTCCAATGCGAGGAAGCCTTTCCAAGGGATGGATTGACTGGGTTAGGGGATTTTGGGGAACTTGGAAGGTGAGTGAATGCATGGAACGGGGTGACCAGATTTCCCAAGGGACAATGTAGCATAGAAGGGATGGTCACACATATATTTGATATGTTCATTAGAATTTCCAAATGGAACCAGATGCACATTGGGAGTGTGCCCTAGAATAATGAGTCGATAACTGTCCACTGAGGGAACAAGTTAGCGTTGGACCTTGGATGCAGCTTTGACTCTGATAGTGGATTCTGGACTTCTTAAGAAGGAGGTGAATCTTGGTATTACTCTAAGGGTGGAGGTGTGAGCCTCTGACTCCCTTGTTGATTGATACAGGTGTATGAATGTTGGTCTCGGTAAAGTCGCTCTAAGAGCACACTTGGATTACGGAGGGCAAATAATACACAGGTCACAGCGTTGGTACTGTCGTGGCAGCTGCACGACTAGTGACAAATAAATATTCGGGTTGCTGTGGCAGGAAGCCGGCACCCACACAGTTATATAATTCGGTGAACGGGAGTGAACCGATAAACAGTTCTGTTGTAAAGGCCGTGGGTTTATAACTGTTACACGGACCTCAACTGTGGACAAAAACACCGTGTAGTCTTGGCAGGGCGCCGGCACACGATTGTAATATTTTTAATTCGGTTGAATAAAAGAAATCGGGCCGACTCTTAGGGAGTTGCCCCTCCCAACAGCCTTGCGCAATTGTTCTTAAGTGTTTTGGGATATTGCGGTATTTTATGATGTTGGACAGATTATTGTTATGATTCAAGAATTGGTAATTTATATAACAGAATTATAATTAAGGGATTATAAGGTTGTTTGTAAGATTGCAATTCGGTTATAATAATTGGTTATAAAGATAATACTCGTGCAGCGACAGCGGAACGAGTTTTGACTTGCCCGGTAGTGCCGCACGCTCTCAACAAAAAAAAAATATAGGAAGGTTGAGGGCGTGACACTCAGAGACGCGCCCGGCGGTAAGCTCGTGGTGGACTGCACGGGCGAAGGGGTGCTGTTTGTGGACGCTGACGCCGACGTTGCTCTCGACGAATTCGGAGACCTTCAGCCGCCATTCCCTTGCTGGGAAGATCTGCTGCACGACGTGCCGGGGTCGGAAAGCCTCACCAACTCTCCTCTGCTTCTCATTCAGGTTAATTTTCTTTATGCTTATCATTAATTAAATTAATTTTCCTCTGCATTTGCTATTGGCGGTTGCCTTGGCTGCTAATTCTATTTCTGAGCGTACTGGTTATCATGAACCTTCAGGTAACGGGGCTGAAATGCGGAGGGTTCATATTCGCCCTGCAGTTGAACCACACAATGTGCGACGCCGTTGGCCTCGTTCAGTTCATGACTGCTGTCGGAGAAATGGCGAATGGGGCGGCGAGGCCTTCGGTTCGTCCGGTTTGGAAAAGAGAAATCCTCCGACCTCGGACGAATCCGGCTGTTAACTTTCCCCTTTACGAGTACAATCAAATCGAAGACAAGGATGGGCAGATGGTGCCTGTGAACGAGATGAGCCACAATTCATTCTTCTTCGGACCCAAGGAGATGGAATCGCTGAAGAGGCAAGCAGTCGGCCAAGGCATGAAGCACCCCACATTCGAAGTTCTATCGGCGTGTTTGTGGCGTTTGAGAACCAGGGCTCTCCAGCTGCCTTCGGAACAAGAGGTTCGGTTAATATTCCCCTTCGACGCTCGAACCAAATTCGACCCGCCGCTTCCGAAAGGCTTCTACGGGAACGCGATCTGCTTTGCATGCGCCAAGTCGACTGCAGGAGAGCTGGCAAAAAATCCGCTGTCTTTCGCTGTGAAATTGATAAAGGAAGCGAAAAGGGCTGTGAACGATGAGTACATGCGATCGGTGATAGATTTGATGGAATTGAAAGGGCGCCCGCATTTTACAGTGGTGGGAAGCTTTCTGGTTTCGGATGTTACCAAAATCGGCTTCGAGGATGTGGATTTCGGATGGGGAAGAGCGGCATACGGAGGGCCTGCAAAAGGGGGAGTGGGAGCAGTGCCAGGCGTGTCCAGCTTCTACATCCCTCTCCAAAATACAAGTGGGGTGCAAGGAATATTGGTTCCCGTTTGCTTGCCCTCTGCCGCTATGAAAAGATTTCAAGCAGAAATCAATGAAGCCACGGAGAAGTACGCTCCTCCTTTTCTACATTCCTCTCTGTGAAGCCTGCTTTAAATGTTTTACATTTTATTTTTCTCCTTTCCCAAATTTGTTGCAATCGTAGATTTATAAATCTGTATAGTTTTCAGTGTTTATAGGCTTTACAGAAGCTGGTTTATTTATGTATTGAAAGATATTGTTCAAATAATAATTTTTTTTCATTTTCTACGGCATTTAGAAAAAAACCATAAGCTTTGGAATAAAACAAAATGGTTTACATTATTCAAAGCAAGTTCTCGTAAATTGTGTAAAAGTTTTCTTGTTCTTCAGCATTTCTAATTCGAGGTTGGGTTGAAGAAGTGGTTCAATCTCCGTGTGAGCGTATGATTATTGCTGTAGAACATACAGTTAATTATAATTATACTAAACAAAGAACTTGTTATGTAGCGACGTGTCTATTAGAATCGAAGCTTGTCAACAATCAACTATTGTAGCAGTGCTTATCATGTTGTGATGCATATTTATCTTATATTAATAACCAAGGTCATGAGTAGAAAAATAAGATGATAAGTGATGGCAAGTGACGAATAACAAGAAGCGGGGGTGGCAGGTGACAAGTGTGGTAATGATAAGTGGTGACAAGTGATAGGTGTGGTTGCAGAGGCACTTGGAAATATGTTAGGTGTTCTATGTAAGCTCAATGTTTCAAAGCAAACGTAATTCATAAGTGAACGAAAACTTAGGCTATCCATATGAATGGATATAATTCATATATGAGCTCATTGATAGGGAGCATGTGGATTCCATGGAGACTCTTCTCTAATGATTGTTGACTTGGGATGTTTGATCTCTCGGAAATGTTACGATCTCTTTTGCTTATCTTTATTTTAGACATTGATGTTGTATGTTTCTCTTTCTTTTGTAATGTCGTGATGTATAATTTGATGTTGAGGACAGTGTGTTCCAAGTTTTGGATAATCACTGTGCAATGACATGAATATGTATATATTATCTTTTTTCAGTGAATATAATTTTTCCCTTGTGAAAAAATAAAAATAATCTTTCTTTCAATTAAGTATATTTAGTTATTTTAATTTTTGTATTAGAGATGCATTCAATAATTTTGTATGAGGGTAATGTATGATTTCGTTTGTGTTCAAAGTGGAGTTGACATGTGCCCCTTAAAAAAATAGTCTAAATAAAAAAAATAATGATTTCGTTTGTGTTCAAAGTGGAGTTGACATGTGCCCCTTAAAAAAATAGTCTAAATAAAAAAAATAATGTTGCTTATAATAAAATCAAGAAATTATTATACATCTCCACCGGGTATTGGGTAGACGATGATTGGGTGCTCTCTTAAGGCACTCCTTGATGTGAATTTTCCGGTTCAATTTCCCATCCCAATTAGGGTGATATAGTGGACATGATTAAGATGTAGCCTTGCCAATATTACAAAAATAAATAAATAATTGTACATATTTTTATCCCATTCTCATTGTTCTAACATAGTTTGCCATTAATATTACAATCTATTGATAAAGAGATGTGGTAAAAATGTTTTTCTTTCACTCTTGGAGTTATAAATAAAATATTTTAATGTCTATGTTAAATAATATAATTTTATAAAAAATATATTTTGTTTCTCTTATAAATATTTCAACATAGAGCTTAAATAAATTGTTTGAATATCTGATGTAGCTCAAAGTGATCTAATTATAGTGGTAGCCACCAGAATTGACCTTGAGTCCTGCCAGAATGAGACTAATAGTGATCTTATTATAGTGGTAGCAACCATAATTGACCTTGTGTCATGCTGGAACGAGACTAACCATGTTAAACTAATATATTTCAATATGAACTACACACACACAAGAGAGAGAGAGAGAGAGAGAGAGAGAGAGAGAGAGAGAGAGAGAATATTTGTGTGTATGTTAGTGTTGACCCTAATAAAATATTTCAATTCTTAAAGAAGAAATTTAAAGTAAAATAATTTAGTTACTTTCGAGTGAAAGGAAATAAAAACTTCTAGTGCACCCAACCTCTATAGATGTCGATGTTGTTACCAAACAATGTACTTGCACAACACATGTCTGAAGGAAAAGAAGAACCCAAAAAAAAGGGGGCAAACATGAAAAATAAAAGGATGACAACATTTTGATCCCTACCTCATGGAGGAAGAAAAAGAAATCACAAAGAACCCTCCAAAACAAGAAGAATGGGGTGTTCTGGTCTAGAATGACAATGCAACCCATAAACAAAATGGTATAGAATTAAAAGAGATCCATGAACCACCACAACAATAAGAAAAACTTGGCACATAAAGAGAACAAGATGATGGGCATAAAGAGAGTTCATGTTTCCTAGAGAAAGAGCTGCCCACAAAAGATAGGTGGAAGTGATTTGGCAATGGTTCTAGTTGACCCCAATTCAAGGGGATTACAGTTGGTGTACAAAAAGAAAGGCAATTACTATCACACTTAACTTCACAGGTTTCTATTAATTTTTTAGATACTTTTTATACACATAAGCCAAGAGAGTACTTTTATTGAATGCACTTAGGTTATACAAAATGAAAATTTGTTCATTTTTTAAAGTTGAATAAAATTAAAAGGAAAATATATAATTCATTACCACTATAGATTTATCTTTTGCTTTTTTAAAATAGATTGCATATGAAGAGATTTTATCCCTAACTACAGTTAGTAGATCTATGATTAAGATGGATGTATATTGGTTGTTAATTGATTGCAAATAATTTTTTTCTTTTTGTTAATTTGACCAATAAAAGATTTCATCTTTGAATTCAATAGTTCATACAAATATTTTATAACACTACAATCACCAATTGAACTATCTTGTTTAGCTAATTACAAATAATAATAATAAAATAATAATTTAATTTCAAAAATATTTAAATATCAATATTTTATAGTGAAAGGTATATATTTCTTATCACTAAAAATTTACATACTCTATTTCTTTGAATTTATAATTTAATTTAATATATTTTTTCTAATTAAACAAACTCAAAATCCAAAATAATTTGTCTTCTAACCATTAGAAAGTAAATTCACAATTTCCAAAATCGAGAGCATTCTCACTGGTCCACTAAAACTACATTTATGGTTATTGTTAGGAAAGATATTAGGGATAGAAAGATTGCAATTGTTTATATGTGATCTAGATGGAGAAATTTGGTTTTATTAATTTTATGTTCGAAATTGAGAAAACTATATATACCTAAAAACTGCTCCAAATACAATTTTTTCAATGGAAAAAATATATGAAAATGTTTACAGGTTGTGATCAGGGATGTAAATATTTCATTTGGTTGTGATCAGGATGTAAATATTTCATTTGCTGGCATCCATTTGTCTCCTGTCAGGTCAGTCCACTTGCTTTTCTTACGTGTCAAATAATTAGTGATCCTTTCTATAGCCACTCCAATTATTTGAGTTGAACAGGAAATGCGGTCTTGTTTTTAACCTTAGCTTTTAGGAGTGACCCTGAAGTGAGGGAATAGACATTAGTCATATCAATAGTACCATAAGATGCTTTTTGTCTCTCAATTTTTTTATAAATAAAGTAACGGAGAATCATTTGGGGTATAGGGAGCAGGTTTGGAATTTGAAGGGTAAATTGATAGTTACAGGTGATTTGGCGCTCAAATAAAATTTAAAAAATTATTCTATATTGAAATTATAAAAACCGAAACATTTTATTTGAAAAATTATTTTATATTGAAATTATAAAAACCGAAACCGGTTAAGTAACAATGGATCAAAATAATTCCCACTAGTTATCAATTATCTTAGATTAAAAAAAACAGTAAAAAACGTCTCAAATTCTCACCTTATTAAAAAATTAGAAAAATTTAAAATTTGAAAATAAAAAATTATTACTGCTCGACACCTATGTTATGTTTCGAAAGCTATCTGCTTGCATTAGGGAGAAATTTTTACATCCGAGTCATAAAGAGTCTAAAGTCTGAGAAACCTGCGTATGTCACCCATTGGATTTTGTCTTACTAAAATTTAACAAGTGGAATATCTCGACCTGCATTAATGAAACTATAATTTGATATATTAATCTCCATTTATATCATGGGGGATAATTTAATCATTTCATCATATTTTTAATATTACATTTTATATTACAGTGAATACTTGTTGAGACTAGAGGTTCATTCTCCAACCCAGTATGAGGGGATCTGTAAGGTTGTAAGTCCTTCAGTCGAGTTAACACATGCCCATTTAAAATAAAAGTAAATAATTATGCTCTAAATAAAAAACTATGCTGCTATAATACAAAAAATGAATATTCTCTAAAGTAATTAGAAGTGGAAACAAAGAATAGTGAGTAAACTGTTTAAACCTTATTTGAAGATGTTCACTAATTTATGTTATTTTGAAAAAAAATGTTAAAATAAAATATTTTAATGTTGTATATAAAAAAATATTCAATGTGGTTATCAATAAAATATTTGAGTACTAATTAATAATGACATATACTTAAAGATGTATTAACAATGATGATGATTAACGTCTACTAAGACCAATGTCGTGTATTGGACCTTAAAAAAAGATAATTCATTTGAACCATCAACACGATGGAGAGCCATTGACAAGATGGAGAATCAGATCATCCAGATTAGATAGAGAAACCAATGTAGAGGTCCTTAATATTTTTAACTGCTATATTTGAAAAATAGATTTCTAAGATGTCAAGTCAAATTTTGAAAAAGTAAAATATTTAGATGAAGACTAAGTTAATTTTTTAATTAAAAAATATATAAATAAGAATAAATCAACTAAAATAATGTTTTATGATATATAATCAAATATTGATTATATTAAAAATAAATTCATTAATAAGTATGGTTAATATTAGTAAAATATTTAGATTCAAAAAATAACTATATATAAAAAATTATGTAGAATAATATGAAATAATATAATTCAAGAAAACATAAAAATAGGGTTGAAAAAATAAAATAAAAATAAACCAATGATATAAAAGCTATGAAAAATAAAAAGCAAGCCTAAAAAAAAAAAATAGATTTTAATCAGTATAAGAAATAAAAGATATGAAAAAATTTATTATTTAATTTAATTAAATTATTTATTCATTCAAAATTTTATAATAAATTTAAATGACCCAAAAATAATAATATATATAAAATTAAAATATAAAAAAATAGGAAAAAAGGGTAGGGACCCAATGTTTCATGTTTAGATTGCAAGATTTTTTATCAATCTCAATGGCCTTGCTAAGATTTTGATAAAAGAAATGATCAACCCTTGCAATGACCCGATCCTCGTTAATGCAAATGTGATGTTTTGTCTTTTCCACATGCTCTACCAAAGTTGAGGAGTGGGTCCTCCCACGCTTTATGTCAGCCCCATGTTCACTTATCTTTTGATTTATCGAATGACCAGTTTCACCAATATAGGGGTCCCACAAGAACATGGAATTTCATACACACCTTTCATGTTCTTAGGATCAACCAGGTCTTTTACACACTTTAGGGAGCTTTGAATGGTATTAGGGGGCCTAAAGGTAGAGGGAACCTTATGCTTTCTCAAGATTCTAGCAATCCTATCATTTGTCCTTGGGATAAAAGGAAGATGAACACCTAAAATTCGATCTTTGGGTTATTTCTTAATTGAAGAACCTTTGCTAGCCCTAAGAAAATCTTTGAGCCCTTAGCGCCTACTGTATGCATTATTATTGAACACATCAAGAATTATGTAAAATAATTTCATGCTAATTATGTATATATTATATATCATTTTACAAAATTATGTATATATCATGAAAAAAGTAAGTTTTTAAGGTTAAAACTTCTATTTGGTCCTATATATACTCTATATAACATTTAAAAATACAATTTAAACAATGAAAAATTACATATTGAATTTTTCACTCTAAAGAAATTTGTACTTGAAGAAATTTGATTTCTCTATACTCACGTTAGATCCGCACTTAAGATGGATCTATGTTGGTATTATAAAAATAGTATATGTGCTCTGAAAAAAAATGTGAACAGAGGTTTCTTGTTAGATATTTATTAGCCCATGTTAACATTTTCTTTATGTAAAGAAGAATTCCTATACATTGTAACGATCAATTTTATTGACACTTCAAGTTGTCAATATTTTCCTTTCCACCCCTCAGGACAACCTTGACAAATGTTATAACATCTTGTGCCCACTAAGATGCATGGAAATCAAAATCACGTCTCTTAGATATCCTAATGAAACAGTGGACGTCCTAAAATAACGCAAAAGGGAAGAAAAAAAGAGGGGATGAATTTTTTAAATGACCTTGTTCCCAATATATGTTACTTGAGAATTTTGGGTGAATCCTTTTCTCAAGACCATTAGCGATCTTAGTTATAGGAGCTAGTGATCTATTTGTCCTTTATCAATATTATATTAGGGTTATTATATATATTTTTAATAATAATAATTATATTATTTTATAATTATTAATATTTGAGATACGGAATATAATTTTATGTTGAAATTGCTTTTAAAGTGTATTAATACAATGTTTTGGGCGAACACTCTTTGCATTAGTAAACTCCTTGCATTACACTATGTACAATATGAAAGGAAAAAGGAGAAAGGACTTGATATCAGTAAATTAGTGCATTGTGTGTTACCAATGTAGTGTTTTTTCATAACATTTAAAGTGGTAATAGATCTTTCAATTTTGATCATCTATCTGATCTTCTCTTCCAAAGTTATCTATGCCATCAAGTCCTCCATCCAAGCATTGATGGGATGAGATGGGTCCTTGTATCTAAGATATTTAGTAGCCTCAAAACATCTATAGAAAACAGTAACAAACACCATCAAACCCATTCTATTTTCCATCAATAATGAAGATCTCTACACTTCAATGTTCCTATAAAAGAATAGGAGAATAGAGGATAAATATAACATAAATAAAGGAAAATTGTGCATATAGAATTTTAAAAAATAAATTCAAAGGCAAGAATTCCCAACTGAGAAAGTATTTAGATGTTAGAAAATTTGGTCCATCTACAACATCTTCTATATAAGAGCATTATAGTATCTTGATTCAACCAAGGAAAATTGTCAAGTTCTCGGGAAAACCCTTTTCATTTTAGGAATCCCACATGGCATCTCAAAGGTACTCATCCAAAGTGTGCAACAAAAAATTGATAAGTGGTTGGAACTTTTGCTTCCTGCAACCTATGAATGGTAGTTGTTTGGGTTAAGTCTTGTAGTAAATCATCTAAATTTAATCCCCTTTTAATAAAGTAGAATGATACCTTTTAGATATAATCAACGCTTTTCACTACCTCAAAAATAAAGCTCACCCAAGATGCTTCCAACATAATTTAGTAAAAATATATCCTACACCCTAAACATTTTTAATATTAGAAATATGGTCAAACTATCTAAATATTGCATTAATTCCCAAAACCCAAATCTTAAATCTAGAACATTTGAAATGAAATTCCTAAAATTAAAAGGGAAATGCCAATTCCATCCAATTAAACAAACAATAAAAATGAATCCAAATTCTTGTTAAGCTTCGACTTTACCAGGCAAGTGGATGTCAATTTGAAAGAGGCATACATATTAAGTGGTACCACTAGTCAATTGTAATAGCTCATAGTACCTGCATCACCAAAAGGCTTCATCAACAACCACTTCACTTAAACCTACTGTTGAACCATTTAGTGCTTATATTATCGCATAAGACTACCCACAACCATTTCATTGCAAGATGACCTACATCAATTTCACTCAAATATACCACTAGACTGGTCGACTCTTATGCTATCTCAATTCTATGTATGATCACACTAGTGTCCATTTCTATATGGTGCAGACTTAACATAAAATATTTTCTTATGTTTAATTGCAGTGAATAGGTACCATTTTATTGAAGTAGTACCAGGGATCATGATTTGAAACACATGCCCTAAAACTATTTATGGATGATTGGCACTTATTTTGACTAGATGAGATTATGGGACAGGAGTAGGAAGAGACTAGGTGGCTAGAAATTAGGTGATGCATGGTGTCCAATTCCAATACATGTATACCCTAATGGGTTCTCTTAACATATTTCAATATATGAAGGGCATGCCAAATTTGGTTTTTAACATACAAATATATTAAAGGGCATGCTGAAAATTGCTTATATGTTATATGTTAAAATTTATTATTGAAATGTTATCACCAATTGATTTCATGGTCTATATGTTTCCACATGTCAGTGTACACCATGCTATCTATGGTATATGATATAGTCCTCAAAATAGGTTCACCTTCTTATCAAAATATACAAACCCAAAGATGAGTTGGATGTTTCTGTCATAAATCAAATTTATTGTAGCTTTCCCTTAGAAAAAGACTCTCCAACTGAACATTACTTTAATAAATATTTCATGTTGTTGATTTCCATGGTCAAATATTACTAAAAGTAATAAGGACACATCTATAGATGTTTCTGGTGACAAGAGTATTGGAGATATTGAGAATGACAAGGGTTTTGTTTTTTAATAGAATGTACGCCTATTGAAGTTCATGAAGTTCCATAATCTAAGTTATAATTTCATCCTCCTCATGAATTTCCTATTGATATTGTGGATATTGTATCCTACAATATTCCTATGGGAATTGAACCTATTATTAGAAATGAAATGTTAACATTTGTAGATATTGATGTTGATAAGGGTGCATGGGTCAATGTTTAACAGTTTGATGTTGGGGGTTATGATTACATACATACTACTAGGAGGAATTTGATTCAAGAATCATAGTCAACCTACACAAATTGTTGAAATATCAAACAATGAAACTAAAATAATATCTAACAACAATGAACCCATTGTTATTGTTGAGAAATCCTTTGTTGATGTTGAAAACAAAAGCAACCATTTAGGGTCTATCTCCAGCCATATTTTTGATACAAATTTGACTTTCATTGCTATAGACGCGGTATATGATAATGCACTTTGAAAATACCAATTTCATGTCCCATGTGAAGGTATATGTTATGAAACCAACTCACAAAAATATATAAAAGATAGATCAATGCCTTAGAGATAAGCCTCTTCGAGGGGGCTACCTCCTTTACATTACACAAATGAACAATTCTTAGATGATTCAAATGACAAAACCTCCTTTACATATATAGGAGTCTAAGGGGTCAAAATATAACCAAAGCCGACCTAACAATAATAATATAAAGGCGCAAAAATAACAATAGTGGGATTCAATGGGGCACAATAATAACAATATGGGGATAATAGGGGCCCAACAATAACAATAAGGGATACAACTACACCAGTAATGGGGGAATCACTAGTATTATAGGGACCTAACATGCCCCTCTCCTTCAAAAAAGTGTTGTCCTCAACGCTTGAGAGGTTTTGGATGCTCCTGTATAAAATTCTTATCCTCCCATGTGGAATCTTCAATGGGTAAATTCTTCCACTTGATGAGATACTCTGAAATTGATCGATTTCATAGCTATTGAGTTCTTGTTTCTTTGACTTCTTCAAGTTCCGATATGATTTTTCCTTCCTCATCAAGTTCTGGCAATATTGTTTGAACTAGAAGCTTGTCACCTATAACCTTCTTTAAGCATGAAACATGGAAAGTTGGGTGCACTCGGGAAGCTGCAGGAAGCTCCAATTTATATGCCATAGTACCTATGTTTTGCAACACCTTGTTCGAACCATAATACTTTGGTGATAATTTATTATCCTTCTTAGCTTTCTTGAGGGACATTTGTTTATATGGTTGTAACCGTAGGAATACCCAATCATATACATTAAAACTTCTTTCACCGCGATGTTGATCTGCCTGCTGTTTCATTATATTCTACATCAAGGTGAGGTTATCCTTTAAGAGTTGGAGAACTTGTTGCTGATGCAAGATGTGATCTTCCACTTCTTGAACCTTAGAATTTTCTCTTAAATATGATGTGATGGATGGCGGATGTTATCCATAAAGTGCCATAAATGGGGTCATTTTTGTTGCAGTATGGAAGGAAGTGTTATATCACCATTCAGCCAGAGGTAGCCATTTGACCCATTGTGTCTGTTTATCAGATACAAAGCAACGAATATATCCTTCCAAACATTTTTTTACTATCTCAGTTTTCCCATCAGATTGAGGATGATAAGATGAGCTAGAGCTAACTGAGTACCAAGACAAGAAAAGAATTATTGTCCAAAATTTCCAGTGAAAATGGAATCTCTGTCACTTACAATAATCTTTGGGTTTCCATGTAGCTTTTGAATTGTTTCCATAATTGCATTAGAAACTGTACTCATTTTAAATGGATGAGAGAATGCACAAAAGTGTGCATACTTAGTAAGTCTGGGAACTATCACCATGATAACACTCTTTCCTTCGGACTTGGGTAAACCTGTGATGAAATCCATTGAAACCTCCTCCCAACGTTGGATTGGAATGGATAAAGGTTGTAATAGTCTTGGGGTCTTAATTGTTTCAACTTTATTTTGTTGGAAAACCAAACATTCTGCCACAAAATTTTGAATATTCGATTTAAGGCCATCCCAAAAAAAATCCTTCTTAATCCTGTGGTAGGTTTTTAGAAATCCGGAGTGCCCTCCTAAGGGAGAGGTGTGCAATTCCCTAAGAATCTTTTGTTTGAGTTCGAAATTCTTACATAGGTATAACCGATCCTTGTACCATAACGAATCATTTTTCGAGCTAAATGTATCAAATGTACTGGGATCTTGTTGTATCTTTTGAATGAGTGCCCACACTTCCTCGTCACTCTTCCATTAATTCCTTGCATCATCTATCCAATTTGTTTGGATAATAGAAATGGCGCAAAGAAATGCTTCCACATCGTCATCCTTTCTTGAGAGTGCATCTGCCACAACATTTTGCTTCCCCTTTTTGTAGATGATTTCAAAGTCATAGCCCAACATCTTTGTGACCCATTTTTTTTACTCTTCTAAAGATAATCTTTGCTCTAAAAAGTATTTAAGACTATCATGATCTGCTTTTACCTTGAAGTGTCTTCCCATTAGGTAGGGTCGTCATTTCTTAAGTGCATGTAGTACTGCCAATATTTCCTTCTCATAAATAGCTTTGTGTAAATACTTTCCTTTGATTAGACGACTTTCGAAAGTAATGGGTCTTTCTTCTTGCATTATAACAGCACCAATTCCATTTCCTGAAGCATCACATTCCACAATAAAGGTTTTTGTGAAGTCCGGTGTAGCTAAGACCGGTGCTTGGCACATTGCCTGTTTAAGATGTTCAAAGGCCTTTATTGCTTCCAGAGTCCATGAAAATGCATCTTTCTTCAATAATGTTGCTAGAGGTGCTGCTATTCTCCCATAATTCTTAACAAATTTACGATAATACCCTGTTAACCCAAGAAATCCTCGCAGATGCTTTATGGATGTGGGGATTTTCCATTCCTTAATGGATTTAATTTTGCTAGGGTCTACCTTAGCTCCTTCATGAGATACAATATGACCCAAATATTCCACTCCTGGACTCCAAAGAAACATTTGGATCTTTTTGCATATAATTGTTTCTCCTCCAATAGTTGTAGCACCCTGTCAACATGTTCAACATGATCCTTCCATGACTTGCTGTAGATTAGTATATCATCAAAAAATACTACACAAATTTTCTAAGGAATGGTTTGAAAATTGAATTCATCAAACCTTGAAATGTTGAAGGTGCATTGGTAAGGCCGAAAGGCATGACCAAAAATTCATAATGACCCTCATGAGTTCTAAATGCCGTTTTCGGAATGTCTTCAATCTTCATTCTGATTTGATGATATCCCGAACGAAGATCCAACTTGGTGAAGTAAATTGATCCAGGCAATTCATCCAGTAATTCATCAATGACAGGAATGGGGAACTTATCTTTAATAGTGAGCTTGTTGAGCTCCCTATAATCTGGACACATGCGCCATGATCCATCCTTCTTGTGCACCAATACTACTGGAGCTGAGAAAGAACTTTGACTTGGTTGAATTATACCAGCCTCTAGCATTTCTGCAACCATACGTGCAATTTCACTTTTTTGGACATATGGATATCTGTACGGCCTGATGTTTGGAGGAACACTTCCTGGAATCAGATGAATAGCATGATCATGATCACG